>SNQJ01S0155327.1:0-22459 GCA_010110895.2 Picea sitchensis
GCTTGGACCTGACTCAAGGAAGGAGGATCTGGCGAGGTGCACGCAGATCTCCTGTCCTATGCGGAGTTGGTTTTGTTGCTCTGTGCATGTAAAAATATCGAAACAGGATAATAAAGAAGAAGAAGAGTTGGTGGACCTAGCCCCACACTAGGGTGAACCACATATATCCTATGTTGTGGTTGCTTAGTGCAAAGTGGCTGATATGTTATAGATGTGATTTATGCTTAGTGCTATAATAATTATGTTAGATGCATCTGATATAGTATCTTAGTGCTTTATGATGTGAATGAATGCTAGATCGGTTGTAATGCTATGTGCTTGATGATTAGAAGTGCTTGATCTTGATGAATATTGCATTGTTCTATAATTAGGGTTTTAACCGTGATGTGAATAAGGGTTAAATACTAATGAATGTGAATTGCTAAGTGCTTTGTTAAGTATAGTGATCACAGATCTGTGTCCCAGCTAGGTTTTAGACACTTGAGTTCTACAACCCCCCTGCCTCTACCTTAGGTGATATTTCATCTACTTCGCAGGTGTTGCCGAAAGGGCTGGTAGTTAGGGTTTTGTTGGTGCATTGTTGAATTGTTGAACCCTAGGTCTTCCCCTGTGCCACAAAATGGTTCCATTGCCGGGACCTGAAACTGTGATTGTTGGGAACTATAGAAAAGAGAAAGATCTTTGTGTAGATATGTTGTTGTAGTGCAAATTATTCTACTTGACTTGTGAATCTCTGTGCTAATAAGATAAGTCTGATCTGAAGAAAAGAGGTAATATTTTAAAGCTTTGTGCTCTGATAAAGGTAAGATAAGTGGAATTTTTTTCTTCGAAAGTATGCATCTAAGTATGTTTGATAGATTTTGTCCTAGTCTGAAAACTAGGGAAGAACTAGAAGAAAGAAGATGTGATATGAATAGATCTGAAAGAAATAGTGAAATATATGTTATTCCTATGCATAGAAAAAAAATTTGGACTAACACGTGGATGCAGGATCCTAGAAAGAATTTTTTGCAGGTTCATCAGTGTGATCCCAGTGCTCAGTACAGGAAAGGTTGGGGATCATTTAAGAGAAAGAGAGGTTTGACTCTTTTTTATAGTTGCAGAAGACCGAGACATATTGCTAAGGAATTCCCTAATAGAGGTCCTATTTGCGTTTGTTGTAAAGCTATTGGACATGAAGTTTTAGATTTCCCTGGGATGATTGCTAAAGTTGAAAAGATGAACATGAGACAAGAAAACCATGAAGAAGGTCAAGAGACTAATAATATGCTAAAGAACCAGAAAGAATCAGAGACTATATTATTGTAGATGAAAGAAACACTGAATGATCACAAAGACATTAGTTTACCAGAGATATTAAAAGAGAAGAAGTGCACATAAACAAGAATAGGAGACTTCAACATAGACTGTGTTTTGGATAAGGAAACACAAGTGAACATTATGACAGAAAGTACTTGGGGAATTTTGGGAAAGTTCGTTATTATTCCTTTATTGGGAGGGATAGGCTTGTTTAAAGGAAAGATGATAACCCTATGTGGAAGAATTACTCATGTACCTGTGATTGCCCATGGAACATTGACATAAGAAGAATTTGAGGTCGTTAAGTTTGTTGAGAACAACACTCCTTTTGCACTTTTGTTAGGAAGGACCTGGATTGAGAAAGATGAGATCCGACGGAAATGAGAAGAGGAATATATAGAAAATAAAAAGCAAGAATTAAAGGATTTCATGGCTAGGAGAATAACGCTTTTAATAGAAGAACACGAGGACAAGTCAAAGCAACAGAGGGCTAGAGACCTGGTTGTCTAAGTTGAAAGAACACAAGAAGTCTTAAAGAACTTATCCAGGTAGAAAATAAGAGAACCTACGACATAAACAATGAGAGAAGAAGTATCACCCTCGAACCTTGTGAAAGGCCCTTAGTAGTGCGAGGTTACGATGCTAAGAAAAGATAAGAACAATAATGTAAAGAGGAATCCAGAGATGCAGACCACAGGGAAGAAAGAAATAAATCTCAGTTAGAATAAATCAAAGCTATAAAAGTTGTAGGAGGTTCCAGGGAAGACTTCGCAGAATGCAGGTTTGCAGAACTTGAACCTCACCAGAATAGAAGAACAACATAGACTGGCACTTCGCCACGACAAAGCAATATGACCGTTGGAGGCATCTCAACCATTAGAACGACACTCCAGAATGGCTAGAAACAAAATTATTTACAGAAAGATCACCATTAAACCATTGGGACCGCACCATAATGGACAAAATTGGATTGATTGAGGCATTCCTGCCCATTGGAGGAGTCCATTACGAAATTGTCTATTTATCCCGTTGAATTTTTCACCGAGGACACTTTTGAAAATTTTGATTATCTGAGCCCATAGAGAACTAATTTCTTTTGCGTAGTGCTTATTGAGACCTCGCCATCCGTTCTTCTTACCTTGAGTGTTTTTTCGCCGACCCGGGATATTTGATCACGAGCATGTATGTCGGACGAATGCAGCGTAGTAGAGAAGTCTGTCAAAGATATTTTTATAGACCTCATGGTGGAGAAGGTCATGGCTATAGGAGAATAGGCCTCATCGACGAGAGGATTGCAAGCCTCCCCATTGACTGCATGTCGATATGGGTCATCTCGAATTGTGACAGAGAGATGGAGCAAGCATCGCGACAACTTGGAAAATGCGAAGTTCATCCCATCAATCCTGCTTGACTATATCCTTCCTCTGGCTGGCTTGTTATTCATGACAACATCCTGAGAGACTTCGACTATACACTTATCACTGTGTACCTACCAAAGGGGATACACACAGTTGGACCACAATTAGGACAGATTATGACGCTAAATATCAGTGACTTCAACTTAGACGACCGCAAGAACTATGGCATGCTTGCACCACACAAGTATTTGACAAATACAACGGGGAAGAAATCAAAGATATTCCCCCAGCCATGGACCATGGATATCATGAAAACGAAAATATTGAATGTGATGAAGATACCACACTTCGACAGACATTAGGAGGTTAACGTGTGCGTTAAAATCCTCTTGTCATGCTACCATGGTGTTTATCTGTGGTTGGATCGACACATCACCGTAGCCCCGATGCTAATCCATTGGATCACTGGATTGAGCATGCAAGGAACCAAACCTCAGTATTTTTCCCCAGGGAAGGCTGCAAATCGTTCCCTGTCGTAGTGCATAAAAGACACTTATGGCGATGTAGAGAAAGGGAAGTGGAGCTACAAGGTATCCTCCATCCAAAATGGTGCAGTGAGCCTATATTTCTAGTTGATCCATGGTAAGATCATCAGGAAGAACAGACTCATGTAGGTCATGGGGTTCATCGTCGACCTCACAGGAAAATGCATCGAAGCGATGCAAATGAACTAGGAGATCTACCTCATCAACCAGTTGGAGCAATATTTCCATGAAGCACAGGACCAGAGCTACGAGTTTCATTTTAGCTGGTTGCATATTTTCATTGCCTTCATTTATTGGGAGATGCTGGAAGGAGTGATCTTCCCTAAAATTGAGTCATCTGAACCACTGGCCACGAATTTCACTACGCTCTGGTATTCGAGTGACATGTCAAAATAATGGAAATCCAATGCAGTGTTCCACACATATTATTTACAGTTGAAGAGGGCCATTGAATCTTTCCCTTGCATTACGCCAAATACTCTGCACAGGTTCAGGCCACTTGCAAAGTTCCACGTAGATAGGCATTTCATTTACATCACTACGTGTGGGGACGAACACAAGGAAGATCTCCAGTCCTGTTACAAACTCACACATGAGGAAATGGAAGAAATAACCAAGGAATGGCCTACAAAGTTCCTTATACCGGTTGAACAGAAAGAACTCTCCGACCCTGACCTCATCGAAAGTCCAGTAGTCACTCAAGAAGAGTATGATGGACCCAACAGTAGAAGAAGGAAGAATAAGGAAGAAGTATAGGAAATGAATAACTCATCAAAGGAAACTACACCAGATTCACTAGAGGAGGAGGAAATGATGAAGTAGACCAGGAAGAGAATGAAGGGGAAGAAAAAAATTAGGAACAGGGTGAAGTGACACCACCTAAGGATCCCATCACGGAGGATGAAACATCCAAGAAAAGAAAGGTTTCCCCGAAGAAACCATTAGCACAAAAGAAATCATGAGAAAATAAACCTCAATTACAGACTGTGCTCACAGTGGATGATATTGATCTCATCATCATCACTGTATCAGATACCTCAGAGGAAATTTTGCAGCGAAGTGAATCCAAATAGGAGACAATGTTTGACAGGATCGAGGTAGACCTCAAAGGGGTACAACAGGCTCTTTATTCGAGTCTCACAGTGTCTACTGCGCCTTTGTCATCAGGGGGCATAGAAGTAGGAGATGAGCATGCCCATCTACGCAGATTAGCAGATTCGACAGAGGCTCACCTTCGTTGGGTCCAGGAGGAAAAGGAGAAGCCCGGAAAGGAATTAAAGAAAACAAATGAGGAATCCTTAGAGAAACTTCAGATTGCCCAGCAAGAGAAGGATGACCTCAAGGTGAAGTTTGCAAAGGATAGAGCACAGATCTAGAAGGAAAAATAAAAACTGCTCACAAAGCACATTAGAGTTAGAGAAGTAGTCCCCATAGCACTTCGCTCTGTGTCGGGCCTCACACACGTAGAAGAAGACATAATGGAGAGTCAAGTGGAGAAGATTGATGAAGCTATTTAGTAGCTTCAAGAAAGAGTGTCAGAACTAGAACTGCAAGCAGTGCCAAGCACACTGTAGGAAGTGGGATACCAGAGAGAAGAAACTGCTAGGAGTGTAGTAGAAGAAATCAAGGCATTGGATTCAGAATGCAAGCAATTAAAGAATTGAAGTGCAGAGACTTATGAGCGCCTTATAGAGGATCCATATATTGGAGTCACAACTCCAGGAAGGAAATAAGCAAGTAGCGACAATGAAATAATAGTTGAAGGTACTGTCAGCAATCGAGAAGATGAAAATGTCACAGGAACAATGCGCAGTCCAACAACAGGTCCATGCCATCCAATGTAAATTCATGGAAGTGACCCAGAGATTCCAGTCGATAGAAGACAAAGACTGCACAATTTTTGAGGATATCGAGGGACAAGATGCACAACTGGAAAAAGTGGTCACCTCAGTGGAACAACGCTTGGAAGGACCTATCACCGAGACAGTCATTTAGAAATTCATAAAGAAGGAGGCTCTGGAGAAGCAGGAAGTCGAGGCAGCTTGATCCAAGATCGAGGCCTTCGAAGTAGAGTTGCCTAGATCAGAGTGAATCGAGACGAGTCACAGGTGAGTGTTGGGGGCCTGTTGGCCCTCAACCAAGTTTTGGAGAACCTTGGTCGTGTTTGATCAATTTTGGGAATTTGACAAGAAGGTCAAAGATGGAGCGCCCAGGGGAAGCGAAGATCACGGGATCTCACCCCCTTTTGCAGGATTTTTGTATTTAGGTTTTATGTAACGGGTATGGGATGTTGGCCCATGGGTTTACCCATGCTCAAGCCTATTTTATAATACATAAATAAGTAGCTAGGCGATGAAATAAGGGGCCAAGGTGCTAAGTGCTAGAGTTTGATCTATGTGATTGTAAAGGCTTTGTGCATACTGTGTGTTGAGAACTTGCAAAGCTAAGTGCAATTGATTGTAAGAGATCATGAAAGGATTTGTGATTGGACATGACTTGGGGAAGGAGGATCTGGCAAGGTGCATGCAGATCTCCTATCCTATGCGGAGTTGGTTTTGTGGCTTTGTGCATGTAAGAATATTGAAAGAAGAGAATAAATAAGAAGAAGAGTTGGTGGACGTAGCCCCACACTAGGGTGAACCACGTATATCCTGTGTTGTGGTTGCTTTGTGCAAAGTGGCTGATATGTTATATATGTGATTTATGCTTAGTGTTGTAATCTTTATGTTATATGCATCTGATATAGTAGCTTAGTTCTTTATGATGTGAATGAATGCTAGATCTGTTGTAATGCTATGTGCTTGATGATTAGAAGTGCTTGAGCTTGATGAATACCATGTTGTTATGTAATTAGTGTTTCAAATGCGATGTGAATAAGGGTTAAAGACTAATGAATGTGAATTTCTAAGTGCTTTGTTAAGTATAGTGATCACAGATCTATGTCCGAACTAGGTTGTAGACACTTAAGTCTTGCAACCCCCCCTGCCTCTACCTCGAGTGAGACTTCATCTTCTTTGTAGGTGTTGTCGAAAGGGTTGGTAATTAGGTTTTTGGTGGTGCGTTGCTGAAGCATTGAACCCTGGGTCTACCTCTGTGCCAACACAAAATATCTTAACCCGCCAAGTGATGGGGGGGAAATACTCAAAATGGATTGTCATCCTATAAGAGTTTGATTTGGAATTTGAAAAATCCAAATCTAAAAAATCCTTGTTCTTTGCTGAGATGATTTTTGACCTTCCCTCCTTTGAATTTGAGTGTTGCATAAAATAATTGATCCTTGATGACCCTTTTTCTTATCATCTCTTTTGATCCCTGGTATGAGGATATCATCATATATCTCCAAACATATACCTTTCGGCCCGATCTCTCTAGTTTTGAATGTCGTTGTATTCGACACCAATCTCACCAATACATCATTATTGGCAATAAACTTTATCGTTGTGGTGTCAATTTTTATTTTTCAGCGGTGTTTAACCCACGAGGAATTGAGATAGCCCTTAATGAATTCCATGCTAGAGTGTGTGGCAGTCATATGTTTTGGGTATGCCACAACCCAAAAAATTCTACGGGCGAGATATGTTTGGCCATCATTATTTAAAGATTTCATTCTTGTAGTCGAATAATTTCATGCATGCTAGATATACGATCATAAATTGCGTGTTCCTCATGCTCCTCTACACCATGTAGTGTTGATTTCATGACATATAACCCTCACTTAGTTGGGGGGTATGGATACATTATAGTCATTGTAGACTATTTTACTATATGGGCCGAGGCAATGCCCACATATAACAATACCAAGAAAAGTGCAACTCTTTTCTTTTTTAATCACATTATCACTCAATTCAGTGTGCCCCAAGCTATTGTTACTGATCATAGAATTGATTTTCAGAACTATATGATTTCAGAATTACCCGCAAATTTGGGTTTATGGCATGAAAAATCAACTCCTTACTATCCACAGGCCAATGGCCAAGTCAAATCTATCAACAAAGTTTTGTCGACTATTCTTTGTAGGATGATAGGGATTCATAAATAGAATTGGCATACAATTGTTTTTGGCATTATGGGCATATCGAACTTCGGTTAAAAAAACCACAGCTTTTACACCATTTCAGCTGGTGTATGGTTTAGAAGTTGTACTGTCGATTGAATGAGAAACACCATATTTGAAATTGGTCGTCAAATTGCTTCCTAATACTTCAACTGAGGAAGAACATCTTTTACATTTGACACAACTAGATGAAATTCGATGTGATGTCACCTTAGCTAGATAAACTCGTAAAACAATGTGTCAAATATCAATATGATAAAATCATTAGACCTTGTGTGTTTTATGAAGATGACTTGGTCCTGTTATATGACCAAGATCACAGAAACTTAGGAGCTGGAAAATTTGAGCCCATGTGGTGTGGCCCTTACATTGTTAAACGTGCGTTAGAAAAAGGGGCTTATGAGATGGTAGATTGTGATGGAGTTTATTTGGGTGAACCCATAAATGGGATTTACCTTAAATGGTATTATGGTTAGAATTATTCTACATATGTTCTTTGTAAATATTGCATCATACTTTCATATTTTTTTGTTTCCTTTTTTATCAATTTCTGCCTACTTCTTATCTTGCATTGTTCTTGATTTGTAGATGTCAACGTTCCCTCTATATTATGTTGGATTTGTTGATGGATCTAGCTGCGATACCCATAACCTTGCATCTACTGTAGGAGAAATCTATAGACCCACTGATGAGTTTATAAGTCTACACGATATATTCCTTAGATGCACAACTAATAATATTGTGGAATATACTGTGATCATTGAACTATTAACCAAATCCATTTCACTTTGTATTCACCTTTTACTTGTATGACTTGAATCTCAACTCATGGTACTGCAATTAATTAACATTTATTCTATCCAAGGTCCTACACTTTTATGGGTATATTTAATAGTTTTCCTCTTGGAAATAGAATTTTATTATTTAGAATTTCAACAAATTCCAAGAGGTCTAAAATCATTGACAAGCGCTTTAGCTAATCATGTGTTAGATAGAAATTTGTAACATCTGTAGAGATCACGTACACACTTTGCATTGAATAAGACAAAGTAGAAATTTTTTTATATTAAGATTCCAAAATGTTTTCAAAATGTGTTGAGACAACACCAAGCCTATGGATTTCATATCAATACAAGTCGATGGTCAAAAACACTAAAATAAATACTAAACATGGTTCTCATGATAGCACACTACTACCTGAGCTACCCTCTGGATTAGAAGAGCTATACATCCATAAACCTCTACCATGTTTCGTTGATATCGATACGATATGTCATCAATCTAAACATATGGGATACCCATAGTCAGTCCCCCGAGGTTATTCTCTATCTCCTCAAGATCCTCTACTGTATTGCAGTTCTGAGACACTATCACACCTATCTCACTCGACCCCTAGATTGGTGAGACTCCATACAATCTGGAAGGCTCGATATCTGCATGTTAAAATCCAAACTAGTCTCAATACACCCAAAAATGAAATAAAATCAAAATTTAAAAATAGTTTTCTTTTTTACTTACATCATTCCAATGGTACCCCGATGGAAGGATCATATCAGGATATCCTTGGAAATACATTCCATCATAGGTGTATTCCTCTATCATGATGAGTTGTTTCTTCACCCATCTGATGAAATTCTCATTGTAGGAGACTATGGGACTGCCACCATGCCGCGTCATTAGGTCCACACACCTCTTCATTCAAGGCTTTCATGGGTCTGGGTCTTCGTCTAAAACCATAGACTGTAAATGCAAAAGTGGAACTCTTTCCAGGAAGAAAGAGACTAATATTGACCCGTAACCAAATTGCTTCATTCGACCAGTCTTGCACTTTGTCAACTAATCTTTCATACTTTTTAGTATCCCCTTACACCAATTGAATACTGTTGGAGCCATACAATCCACTACATATTGCATATGATAATTTTTGGCCAAATGAGGAGATGCACTTGTGGAAACTCGAGTAATGGTGAGTAAAATGGTTCTTAAGGAGAGGTCTCTCACATTTTTAATGGGTATTTTCCCACTACTTTTCCTTGTCCTAGAAATATAGTACTGTGCAATATAATTCTCAGTTTTATCACCGCCTCCTTTGAATATAGACAACAATATTCTCTCTCCATGCCTTGAGAACCCATTTAAAAAATAGATGTCCTCAATATACAAATCCAAATCATGGATACCGACCTTGAACACTTGCTCGTCGGGTTCTCACATTTTCACCAAGAACTCTAGGAACTTAACTTGATCCCTCATGTCATGGATCTTGAAAAATTTATCCAATCCACACATCTGGAGAGACAACATAGTATTTGGGTCATTTGTGGCAATTTGATCTTCTAATTTGTGCTTTCTTTCCCTCCATTATGTCATTTTAACCTGTCAAAAGTTTGCAAACAACCAAGGAATAATTTATTTATCACCCAAAAACCAAAATTCTCTAGTATCACTTCTCAAAATAGAAAATAAATTTTTGGTTTCTAGGTGTCGCACTCTGTGCATTATACACATAGAGACAGTGTCACAGTTCCCTATTGGGAAAGACTCTGACACTTTAGATTTTTGTAGTTCCTGATATAGGCAACCCACGACACCCTTAAGGCTCATTTTAGGGTTTTCCCACAAGATCAAAACCACCCAAAAATGGATAGAAATGACAAGAAATGACTATCAAATGAAAGAGGGAGAGAAGAGATCTTACCTGAAGAAAAAAAGAGTTTGAATCATCCAATGATATACTCAGAATCCTTTCCTGAAGTTTCAACTAAAATAGAGTTTTATTTAGTATGGAAGAGGTAAAAACACTATGGTGAAAAAAAATACATTTGTCTATTTTAATCTAGTGAAGAATATTCCTTTTAATATTCTTTTTCATTTTTACCCACTTTAATATAGTCTTTAGTTGTTTTCTTTAATTATAAAAAATAATTGATCATTTGTTCTAGAATATGTAGGTGACGGGTCATTTTTGAAACATACAGTTATAGTCAAACATATTGTTTTTCTAAAAACTTTAAAAAATACCAAAATTCTATAGTGATTTTCTTTAAGTACTTTTCGAAACCCTATAAAATACGAAAAGATTGTTGAGCAAACTTGCTTTCTTTCACACTCATTAAAGGATTTGAAAGGGAATATATTCAATTTTAGTTTACCCCTTTTTTGGACTGAGTATGATTAATTACGAAAAAGGAATACTGTAGTCAATCATGCCTAGAAGAGTTCTCCTAGGTATTATTTTATACTTTTTCGGGCTTGGGAGACTAAAATTATGAAAAAATTAACCACATAGTTTTCTTTAAGTGTTTTTCAAAGTCTTTAAACATGAGAATACACCGAGTTTTTCTTTCTCTGGACTTGTAATATTTACATTGAAAGACCCATATGGGACCAAACCAGTTCTTCCTACAGTTCATTAAAAATACTCCAAACGACTCATCCGAAAGATGAGATTATAGTACAATCAAATGTTATCCTCCTCAATCTTGTGTAAAAATAAAGAGGTACTCACCATAAATGCTGGGGGGAAATTGGGAAAGGGAATTTGCATAAAGTTTGTATTAATCTCTGGCAGCTAGTCACTCTTGAATATGACACACTTTCACTCCTTGTGTCAAATTTGGGAAATCCATTTGTCTCTTGATTGATCATATTCCTCCATGATTCCACTCTTTGGTTTTTGATCCTCTCCTTAGTCAATTCTTCCAAGATAGTTTTCATGTCATCCATATGTTCAAAAGAAGTCCGGTTAAAAGAATCCTTCTATCGTGTTGACCATCTTTGTAGTTACAATATCAGCCATCCCTGAGTCCATCATAAAACAATCCATGGTCTATCTACTTTAAATATTTGTGCCTATTTTGTGTCATTGATGGGGGATACATCAAGGCCCTCCTATGACATACCAATTACTATTAACTTCAACACACTATCTAGGAATACGGTTTATAAATTGTACAATACCTTGGAACTTGCATGCATTAATGGCAAGTTTCCTTGCCTTTGACTTAGGTTTTCATCATTGACCTTTGATCGAATGGTTCTATGGGTGTTCAAAATCGGCTCATATATTCACACTCAATAAAATGTACTTATGTACCTTAAGGGCCATTGTCATTCTTTGTGGTTCCTTTCACATATGTTAATGGTAAGCATTAATGACCGATAATCATATGGTTTCTACCATGTTTGAATTCAACACCTTTATTCACATGGTTAGAATCGTACTATGGCACAGTGGAAGTGAAGACCCTGGTTCTTGTCAAATAGATCCAGGCTGCAATGGAGTATTTTGAATATGTACTATTTCATATATCCACAGTGTATGTCTCATGGCTATGTTGAAAATTTGAGTCTTAATAACATAGATACACAATGTATTTTGAGTGGCTATGTTTAGATTTGGAACATTTTGGCATGAATACACGATGTAATTTGGTGGCCATGACTTATCATATATGAATATTTGCATGTAAACATCTATTTCTTGGATTCATTTATATATCTGAGTATGGGAGTGCCTACCGCAGAGATGATACTATAATTCCTTGTTTTTTGTTGATATGTCTCTAACTGATGAGTATTTTTCTTCAATACCCACACGACAAAGTATTTCATCTCTCACCCCTTCTAGCTTCATACTTTGGTGGGAATTGTTTTACACAATATTTTGTCACAACTGATGATGTTCACTTATCCTCTATCATCTAGAGCATAAAATCTATGCTTGTTGAGGAATAACCTTACTTTGAGAGAAATAAAGCATGAAAAAGGGTTACACATGTTGTTAGGGCCTTTAAAGCCTTTATTTAAGAGTGTGTCACATATTGCATCATTGCAGGGTGAGAAAACCTAAAGTGTCACATTTTGCACCACTGGAGGGTACGACAATGTTTCATGTTGTTCCACTGCAGGGTCCAACATTGCTTAAAAAGGGAGAAAACAATGGATTTATAGAATATTCCATAAGAGAAGCTTCGATATGAGGTGTTCTCTGATCGGTTTGGATCTCACCCATACTCCTTATCTAGGGGGATACTAACCTCTCATCCTAATATCCTCAACCTTGTCCTCCTCAATCTATAAAAGGAGGCTTACCTCATGAGGAAAGGATAATAGAAAATAGTGAAGAGTTTGTGAGATAATGATTGACAACTTTACTTGTGGTTTGTTATTAGAGGATTGTTAGTAATTCTTTGGCTTGGAGGAATTCAATCTTATCTAAAGGAGTGGGTTGATGGTGATGGATTTCATGGATGCATTGTGGGTATTGGAGCAATGAAATTTTTGGAAGGTGCTTCTCAACACTAAGGCATTGGTTGTAACTCTTTCCACCATTATCAATACAGTTACATATTATCTTTCCTATAAAGATTTCAATTGTCTTGATTACATTTCTCCTTGGTCATTTGTATAGATTTGTCAAGATACTATTGTTTATTTCACTAGTTAGCTTGTGTCCACATACATTTTTTCATATTAAATATTTTGGATCAAGTTGGGAGAGCTACAACTGGTGAGGATGACCTTTAGTCAAAAGGCATGAGTCTAATCCTCACTTGTTAATATTTTGAATGCATAAATCTAAGGAAAGAAACATGTTCTGTGTAGTTTTTTTCTAGATTTGGGTTTCCAAACTAGAGAGATTGGTTTGTGTCCACATAAATGAATTTGTTCATGAGAACACTCTGTGGAAGATAGGGTTTTTGACTAGTATTGAAACTAGTCTTAACCATGTGCTTCGGGTAAAAAAATCATAACTTTTTCATAGAGGATCCAAATTCTGTGAGACTAATTTCAGTCAAAATAGAATAGTATTTAGTATCTCATGCATGAGTTTCAAAATACTATTTCAAATTATGAGTGCATGGTATGTTGAACAAGTTCTCTCTCTAGAATAGGATAAAATTCAGGAAGGTTTTCCATTTTATCTATAAATTCTATTCTGAGAAGTTTTAGAACTTGACATTTTGAGAAGATAGAAGAAATATCTCAGAGCATCTCTGGTTAATATTTTAGACCTTTATTCATTACAAGTACATAATTATTCTTGTTGAAATATATGGTTTGTGACTAATCCAAAACTTGTCCAATGAGACTGAGGTAAAGTTTGATGAAGATGCTATTCTATGGTTGTTGAAGTTGAGGAAGAGCTACACGTTTGTAATTTTGTGTATTAGGTCTGCTATAAGAGCATATGTATGCTTTTCATTTTCTATTGAGGGTTATGTTTTTGGTACATGTTTGGGGAATGTCTTGATGATGGTGGTACATGATATGGTACACATTTGTGATGATATGATACATTGTTAGAAGTATATCTTGGATATCTTGGTATTTTGTTTGGTATATGTCATGGTGATGTTATCACATGCTTGAAGAATATTGTTGAGACATTGACACATATTGGATACATGGTACATGCTTGATGTATATGGTATGGTATAAGTTAATTTGCGAGTTATGGTGATGGTTTTTGTATCCATGTGAGTGGATATGGTTATAGTTGGTTGATGATGGTATATTTACGATGTCAGTGATAGTGATAGTTTGGTTGATGCGACAAGGACATTGATAGGTTGGTTGATGTGAGAATGAAATGTAGGTTGATGTGGCAATGATAGTGACAGGTTGGTTGATGTGACAATGCCAAGTTCGTTGATGTATTAGTAATAGTGGAAGTTACAGTTTATCAGTGGTAGTGACAATGATTCTACACTTATATTCGAGGGTGGTAGGATGGGGAAAGGAAAAGGGGGTTGTATCCTCCTTCCAGTTTTTGGTTGTGGAACTTGATTATCTTCCTTAGTCATATAATTCTTTCATTTGTTCTTGGACTGCTTTCCCTAAAGGGGTAGTGTGGGCAGGATTTCCCCCCCACAACTATCTCCACGGGGGTCCAGGTGGGGGTAGCGACAATTTTTGTAGCCCCCCTTGGCAAGGGATTGGAGGGAAGTGCCCCCGAAGTGAAATATTGGAAACAATTACCTTCTAAAATATTGTAATTTCATAGTCAATCCAGACTGTTCTTTATAAGGTCGCATCTCTGACGATAGAAATTATTTTTAGATTTTTTTTTCCCTAAAAGGAAACCCTCTTTTATGAGGGAATTGTATTGCGTCTGTGTATTATTGAAAATATTGTATTCTGAGAGAGGATACTGTGAGAGAATGAAGAGGAAGTTACAACGAGTGTGTTGTAGGTTGTATCCCTTCATTTTTTTGGATAATAATAAGGAAGGACTTAGAATTTCTCTGGTGGACGTATCCCACACTGGGTGAACCATGTATATATGTCTCTCTACTATATGGTGTATATTATGTGTTTTATTTCTGCATTTTGTTTATTGTATTTCTCTGTGACACTAGTTTTCTAACACATGGTATTAGAATGAAAGGTAACTCATAGGAAAAGAGGGTTCCTGGTTCGAGTGGGAGAAATGGAGAAAGATTGAAATTTTAGGGTCGATAAATTTAATGACCAAAACTACGAGTTATGGAATATGAAGATGGAATATTATTTATATCATAAGGATATATGCCTACCATTGGGTGGAATAGAAAAGAATTCAACGACCATGAAGGACGAAGAATGGGAGGTTCTTGACAAAAAGGCACTAGGAACAATACGAATGATCTTGGAAGTGTCAGTGGATTTCAATATTTCAAAAGAAAAGACAATGAAGGAGATGATGGAGACATTGGATAAATCGTATGAAGAACCCTCAGTGTCCAATAAGGTATTTCTAATGAAGTGATTACTTAATATGAAGATGTCAGAAGGCGGGTCTATTTTAGATCATTTAAATGAATTTAATATGGTTATTAATAAACTAAGTTCTATAAAAGTGGACTTTGAATATGAGGTTAGGGATCTTCTAAACCTATGCTCATTTCCAGAAAGATGGAATGGATTGGTCATGGATGTAAGTAATTTTGTCTCTAGTTCAAACACTCTAAAATTTGATCATTTTGTTGGTGTTATCCTTAGCGATGAAATGCAATAGAAAAGAACATGTGAGACATTAGGTAATACATTAAACATGGAGAAAAAGGGGAAAAAAATGATAGAGGAAAGGGCTTAGGAAACCACAGGTATTATAGGAAGCGCAGATCCAAATCCATACTAGGAAATATAGAGTGCTATAATTGTGGGAAAAAAGGACATCTAAAGAAAGACTGCAGAGCTCCAAAGAAATAGAGAGATGGACAACATGAGAAAAATCAAGAAGCAAATGTAACAGGTGATGTGTTACAATATGCTTTGATTCTTTCTGTAGATATTATTTCTAAGTATTGGGTAGTAGATTTAGGGGCTTCATTTCATGCCACACCCCATAGGAAACATTTTCTAGATTATGTTCAAGGTGATTTTGGACAAGTTCATTTGGGTGATGATGCAACAAGCAAAATTGTTCAAATGGGTAAGGTACAAATAAAGAAAAAGAATGGAAACCAATGGTTGTTAAAAGAGGTAAGGCATGTTATAGATCTAAGGAAAAATATTATTTCAACAAGGAAGTTGGAAAGTGAAGGCTGTATATATATATTTACAGATAAGGCATGGAAGGACACCAAATGATCACTGGTTATAGAAAAAGGAGAGAAGGTGGGTACATTGTATTTATGTACTGGTAATACCGACTCTTCTATCTCTTTAGATTCCACAAGAATGGATAGAACACTGTGGCATCATAGGCTTGCACACATGAGTGAGAAGGGGATACAAATACTTGACAAAATATATTTGTTTCTAGATCTTAAACAAATTGATTTGGATTTCTATGAGCATTGTGTTTATGGAAAATAGAAGAAAGTCATATTTCTCAGAGTCGAAAAAGAAAAGAAGAGTGAAATGTTAGAGCTTGTGCATACAGATGTATGGGGACCATCTCAGGTATCATCTCTTGGTGGCTCTAATTATTACGTTACTTTTATTGATGATGAAACTAGAAAAACTTCGGTTGATTGCATTCGACAAAAATATGATGTTTTTGATACTTTTAAGAAATGAAAAGATTTGGTTGAGAAAGAGACATGAAAAAGGTTGAAGTGTCTCAGATCAGGAAATGGAGGTGAATATTGTAGCAAGGAGTTTGATTATTACTATTCATACCATGGGATTTATAGAGAGAAAAATGTTCCAGGAACAACACAAGAAAATGGTGTGTCAGAAAAGATGAACAAGACAATCATGGAGCATGCAAGGAGTATGAGATTGCATGTTGGGTTGTCCTTATAGTTATGGGAAGATGTTGTATATACTGTTGTTCACTTGATAAACAAAGGAACTTCAAGTTATTTGGATGGTGGAATTCCAGAGGAGGAATGGACAGGTAAAAAGGTAAACTATTATTTTTTGAAGACTTTCGGTTGTGAAGCATTTTTCCATATTGATAAAGAAAATAGAACAAGGCTTGAGGAAAATTCCAAGAGGTGTATCTTTATTGGAAACAATGTTAATGATTTTGGTTATCGCTTATGGGATTATGAAAATCACAAAATCATTAGCAGTAAATATTTCATATTCAATGAGAAGGTCATGTACAAAGATCATTTGCAGGGAAAGAAACAAGAAAAAGAAAAACCAGAATACACAGTGCTTGATGAGATCACTAAAAAATAAATTCTAAAGGTATCAAAATATCAAAATGTACAAAAAAAGAGCAACAAGAATCTCAAACTCCTACAACTGTTGTTAAAATATATACTAGATTAAGTAGACCTTGTGAACGATACTCTTCTTAATTGTGTTATTTGTTGTTGACTGATTCCAGTGAACTAGAATGTTATGAAGAGACAATGCATGTAGATATTAAAAATAAGTGGGATACAGGCATGAAAGAGGAAATGGATTCCTTGGTAAATAAACAAACTTGGTACTTGGTTTAGTTTCCTCTAGGAAAAAGAGCATTGCAGAATAAATGGGTTTACAATTTGAAGGAAAAAAGTTGTACAAGGCTAGACTTGTTGTACAGGGGTTTGCACAAAAGAACGGTATATATTTTGATGAAATGTTTTCTTTTGTTGTTAAGATGAATTCAATTAGGAATGTTTTAAGTCTTGTGGTAGTAGAAGATTTAGATCTTGAAACTTTAGATGTAAGAACAACTTTTCTCCATGGGGATTTGGAGGAAGAGATTTATATGTAGCAACCACAAGGGTATGAGTTCAAAGGGAAGGAAAATTTGGTATCCATGTTGAAGAAGAGATTGTATGGAATAAAGCAAGTTCCAAGGCAGTGGTATTAAAATAAATATTCCCTTTTGAGAAACTGCTCAAATTTACAGAATTACCACGAAAAACGATTGTAAAAAGGACTCCTCACTATATAAATGGAGGGCTGCCCATTTGAAAGGGATTTTGGTCTTTGAAATTAACAGGACAATATTGTTAATAAAGTGTTTTTTTTTTTTTTTAATCTAAGAGACATTCTAAATCTGAATATTATGGTATCGTTATGCGTGAATGAGATTATTTTGTTTATGGATTTCTTTGTTTGTAGCCTGCAAGTGTTAGTTGATGAATTAATTCAAAATTAATATTTTCATTTTTCAGTTGTCATGATTTCTCAGGATGAGTATAACAATAACGTAATCATGTTAAGTTTCTCAATTCTTTGGTTCTAACATATTATGATATCAAAGATTCATATAACTTGTGCCATGAACTTATTCTAATCGAGTAATATACATCGTTAACTCTATTCATTTATTTTGTTATTTTTCTCCTGATCGGGATAGGTTAGATTAAATAGAATTATTTATAAATTGAATATTATATTACTAGTTGCATATTAGTGTTTAAGGTCAGTTAGTTGTGCTTCTTTTATTTTTTTCATTATTTTTTAATTCATTTGAGAACCTTTGGTCCTCAGATTCATATTTTATTTAGTATTTAGTTAGATTTTTGTTAGTATTTTAGTTAGTTGGTAACTAGGTAAAAATCTGATCGGAAGCGCTTTCCTAAATGATAACGGGTCGACTTGGGACCTTTCACCAAGAATTTTCCCTCAATTGATTGAACGAGTCATTTTGGCCCATCAACAAAATGGTGCTAGAATGAGGACCACATAACTAAATGGATACAAATTGAAATTTGAATTCTTCCCGTTCTGCCCCAAAAGTAATATTTTCCTACACAAATGATTCCCATCAATTTTACTATGAACATAATGACTTCCCTTCAAAATATAGGGTAAATAATCATGCTCATGTCAACACTCACTGTATTTCCTCTCATCCAGAAACATCTTTCTCTTCTCCTCAACATCATATCTTAACTATCTCATAGATCGACTCTCTAGTTAGGAATTCAACAAAACAAACCAATCGAGCTCTGAGTAGACAATGTAGCATATAGACCGGACAAATTCCCTTATATTTATTCTCTACCTACAAATCAGGAAAACAATCATCATACAGATCCCTATTTCGCTAGCCCATACTCCTATGAAGAAAACCATTTAGTTAGGACTCCTGAATATCACGTTCATGAAGTCATGTTCGATTTCCATGAGGCTTTAGAATTAAATATTGAATATCATATACTCATCGATGGGGTAGGAGGTATACCACCCTCACCTCACGAGTCCCCCCATCACACCCCCAGAAATGAGTCAGAGGACAATTCCAAAGAAGGGGATGTGTCTGAGAGTGAATTCAAAGATAACCCCTATCAAGTCATTGTATATCAACCCCTAAAAATGGAAGGAGATAATGCAAAAAAAATTCCTCTTCCTTACCAACCTTGGCTATTTGCTAATGTGGTTGTTGTACCTAGAATTCATCATGAAATGTGCAAAAACCCTGAGAAATTCCTACCTTAATTTGACCCCGACAAAAAAGATTCAGTCGAGAACCATATTAAGAAAGTTTTGTTGGTTGTTAGGTTACAAATAATTCTCCATGAAGACATCGTATGTCATCTATTTCCTCTTACCTTTGAAGAAAAAGTGTCTACGTGGTATTTATGTCTAGAAGAAGCTTTGATTCCGAATTGGAGGACTTTTGAAAACTCTTTCCTCTGAAAATTTGTGTAAAAACCGATACCAACCACCCGGGTCCTCAAACTATCAAGAGTCAAAATGGATACCAAGGAATTAGTTACTGATTGCAATCAACGGTTCCTAACTTCGTTAAGGCAAATCCCAAGGGCCTCAAAACCTGCGGAAGATGTCCCGATTGAATTTTTTACATATATTTTACCCATGTCAATGGCCATGTATGTTAAAATTTCTAAAAAGGATACTCTAGAAAAATATTTCCAAGAAGACCTTAAATTTGAGAAAAATATGTCAACTTTAAAGGGTAGTTCCAATTCAGAACCATCTAAAGATAAAGGTAAAAATAAAATCCCCACATCTAAATATGGTGAAGAATTATTAAAAAGATATCCAACTAATTAGTTGACCTAAAAAGAGGTAATGGAGAGGGATATTCTAACCATAAAAGGTTTTTTAAGTTCCCACCTAAAAAATATAGTAACACTCCCCCAACCAACAAAACCTCCCCCTCTCAGATGGAAGGAATCAATATGGAAGATATTGTCCAGGCCATTCAAACCTCGGAAACAAAGAATATGATTGAAAACTATGATGAAGGGAATGGAAGTCAGGAACAACAAGAACAACCCGAGGATTCTGACGAGTTGGTTGAGCAATAGTTAAAGAGGTTTTGGGACATGTATTTTAGAGAAGATGAGGAAGACATTGAATAAGTACACGTCTCACAAAACGTCATAACCACTAGGAGTTCTAGTAAGAATATTCCCGATAACACCCCCAATATTCCTAATCATGTTTCTCCCACTACCATTATTCCCAAACAACCTTCTCTTTCAAACAATACTACCCCTAATTAGTCCAAGAATACTTCCCCCAATCCCAAAAAAATAGATCAAACAACAAAGTCAAACATTTCACCTACACCCTTAGCTAAATTGGAATATGAATTTTTAAAAGATCTAAAGAAAATAAAAGCCAACATTTCTTTGTTTGAGCTCATGAAAATTCCACAAATCCAAGAAAATTTCATGAAAATGTTACAAGGTAATACTTCTTCTAGATTTCATGAATGAAACTAGGGAACCAAAAGGGTAATCACAAAGATAACTTCACCTAATAACAATATGCTTTCCAAAATCCAGGTGGTGACCAATGCATCCTTAACAAGTCAGAGATCGAGGTCTAACACTCCTCCTTTCCTTATCACTTTTGAATTCTTCAATAGGAATGTTCATAATTGCATGGTGGACTCATGAGATTCCTATAATGTCATGCCCCTTAAAATATGTTAGAAGTTTAACATCAAACCCGAACCATCTAACATTATGATTATCCAGTTAGACATAAGTAAAGTTAAGGTGGTCAGGGAATTGAAAAAAATGTTGATTAGGATTTCTGCTAACCCAAAATTTCATCAAACCATAGATGTAATAGTATTGGACATTCCTGATAATTATGGTATGATCTTAAGTCGAGATTGGTCGTCCATGTTGAACAATTATTTCACTACTGATTGGTCCCATCTATGGCTCCCTTTCAATGGTAAAATGAACCAAATCATGATTGACAGAGAAAGGTACATGAAACATGTAGTCACTGATTTAAACATCTGAATGAACCAATGATGTTCAATCATTCCATTCTTTGGAATTATTCATTTGAGATGTTTTTTGGGAACTTCACAGCTAAACCATGAACTCTCATGGACTGTAATGCTAAATCATAAATATTTCATTGCACCCATATTATTGAGTCCAGTTGTGATATTGTTTTTGAAACTAACCATCCCCCAGAGGTACAAACTAGTGTACTTTTTAGAGATAAGTTAGAAAAATGCATTGATTCTACTAACCTTTTGAAAACCAAAAAATATGAAAATTCAAAAATACCAGCTGAGATAAAAAGAGGTGATCCTGATATGTGGACGTTATTATTCAATGGATCAAAATCCTTAGAAGGTTTAGGAGTGTATTGTATACTAAATGACCTGAAAGGTACTAAAATGTTAATCACATTCATATTTGAATTTCCATGCACCAACAACACTACTGAATACGAGGCCCTTGTACAGGGACTTAGGAAGGTAGTTGACTTAAAATGAGAAAAAATCAAGGTATTTGGTGACTCTTAAATCATTGTCAGATAGGTATGAAATACTATTCTTTTCCTTTCAAGTCACTTAAAAAATTATTAGTCTGAGGTCTGGGAGATAATTAAGTCTTTCACTGCCTTCAATATTAACACCATTCCATGGTCATTAAATTCTGATGCTTATTTATTAGCAAATATCGAGTACATATTAATACCCTCAGACAAATCGATGTCTAACTCCTTCTCTCTTAAAATTTTGTACATGCCATCAATTCCAAACAATATCATAAGTTGGAGGGTATTTGACGATGACCATCAACTCATCAATTTTATACACCTCAAAGATACCTTCAGGGATTCTATCATAGATGAGGGACAACAAAACATACTGATGAATACTAATAATAATGATGATACTAAAGTAGTAGGCCCATACAAAAATATTCCCAAGAGTGTGGTTGGGTTAGAAAAACTCTATGAACTTCAAGACAAATTCAATAAGGTCATGAACTACAAAACCAACAACTCGTACCTACCATTTGAAACAATAAAATTGGGATCCGATTTTTCTCCTTAGAATGTCAACCCGGGAAAAGGGTGTTCTCCTGAATAAAACTAGGCATACATCAAGTTATTCAAAGAATATAAAGACATTTTTTCTTGGACGTATGAAGACATCAAGACATATGATACAAAGATCATACAACATGTCTCTCCCATGAAAGCTCAAACCAAACTTTTCCAACATAAGCCAAGGAAGATGAACCCCAGTCTTCAACATCATGTTAAAGAAGAGCTAAATAATCTTTTGGCAGCTAGAATCATTTTTCCAGTAAGGAATATGCAGTGGATATCAAACTTAGTACTAGTAAGAATAAATCATGGGGATATCCATATCTGTGTTGATTTTAGAAATGTAAACATAGCCTCTGAAAACGACAATTACGCTTGATTATTTGGGTTGGTTGTCATCGATGTCAACCCTTGAAGAACGTCCAGTAGCGAATTTCGGTAGCACAATGGTTTGAGTAATGGACCCAAGTTTGTTTGATGGATAATGGTATGATTTTTGATATATTTGCAGGTAATACTATTCCATATGGATAGTACAT
>SNQJ01S0155328.1:0-16513 GCA_010110895.2 Picea sitchensis
AAAAAATGATGTTAATATTAAAAACTTTAAAGTTTGATAAATTAATTTGGTCTTAGTTAAAGTTAATCAGTGGAACGGTAATGGCTGCAGAGCCGTCTCGGTTCCAGCGCATAGATTCGCTGTCAAGGGTAAGTATACATTTGTCATGCAATGGATAGAACCGTCGAATGGAATAGGCGTAGCATCAATTCGCCCACCGAACAGGAGGCACCGTCTTAATTCGGCTGCACGTTTTCTTCACACCTGGCGCATTAAAGCTGCGCGTGGATGCAGGTTTAGAAGCCAAAAGAACTCGGCAGCAGCAAGGGTCAACCACCGTCCAGGCGAGGTGGGTTCAGGCTAAAAATTCGTGGGTTCCAGATCTTGCATTAACTTCTCTCATGATCTGGAAGGTACAGTCATCGAAAAAGACAGGAACCATCTATAGTGGACAGTCATCAAGAAGAATACTGTGAATCCAACATTGCGGTGACCATTTTAAGAATTTTAAGTGACTCAATGGGCCACTGCTGCGTGCAGGCCGCGATTATTGGGGTGTCCATTCCTGGTACTCCATCAATATAATTTAATCGCTCCACTTTAATTTTTGTTTTAAATTAGGATCTATAACCCTAAATTATAAAAACGAATTACAGAAGGTTTGCAACAACAATAAGAGTGGCTCACAAAATTATAGCTAACTTCAGGTGCGCACGGATTTTAACAACAACTCGGCCAGGTTAAGGGAATTTCGGGGCTCAGCCAGCACGATCTCGCGGCAGAGGTCCCAGACGAGCGAACACCAGTTCACCCCCATCGCGGAGTAAAATAAAAATAAAACTAACAAGCAAGGTTATGAACGCAGTGAAGAGTAAGAAAACCATCTTGAGGAAAGTGACCGAGATTAAGGGTGGGAAAATCGAGGGCAACCCCAGCGGGGTGTAGCACAAAAATTCATGTAAGAGGTTCCGCAAAGGCGAACACTAGCTCACCCCCATCGCGAGTAAAATAAAATAAAATTAACAAGAAGGTTGGCGGAACCTTAGTGAAGAGTAAGAAAACCATCTTGAGGAAAACGACCGAGATTAAGGGTGGGAAAAATCAAGGGCAACCCCAGCGGAGTGTAGCACAACACGCAGAGCATTTATACACAAAACAACGCAGTACGATCCGAACAAAGGAAAAGAGTCATTTGAACCTAAAAGGTACCAATTAAAGGCCAGCAGTGAGGTATAGCCCGCTTAATTCACGGCGATTTAAACACCGATGCGAGGGATAAATAACAGTGCAGATCCCTTTATCGAAGAAACGAGAAAGTAAATTCATAAAAGCTTTAGGGTGTTAAACCATAAACTCGTAATACGCACAATAGCAGCCGCTGAGATTTAACCTAAACGAGAACTTTCTACCAATCACCGGAAATTTATATTACCGGGGCCAGGAATACATATGCTCGCACTAACCAAGGGAACATCCCACCGCTGCTTAAAAGAAAATCCAAGTGGGAATTTTTTCCAATTCAAACAAATTCATCCCATGCATAATTTTCAAAACATTATGCGTAGATACGTAAATACCAAGTATGCCAAGCAAACCCAATCGACATACGTTTTCCTAAGCCTACTCCTGAGATCATTTTTACATCAGAAAAACATACCATCATTTCGCGTCTTCTTCTCGGTTGACATCCCCGCTACCACGCGGTCGCCTTCCATGCAAATTTCCTTTGTCAATTAAAGAACCCACCGGTACCCTCCAACAAAAATTCTAGGGGGTACTCTTCTTCCCCTACTCGAGAAGGCTGCCACACACCGTAGAGTAACTAGCTCTTAGCTTGCTCTGTGGTCATACCACCGTCCGGCCGAACTCTAACTCCTACAAGAGTTCGGTCCGCTACCCCTGTCCGCAAAGAACTTCATAACAATCTACAAAGTCCTCTTTTCCCTCCCTTCTTTTGCATCTTAATTCGCCCTAATTCATTCTTAGGTTTCCTTTTCCTCTTTACTTCTTCTTCCCTTTTTTATTTATTTTTTTTTTTTTTTTTTTTTTTTTATTTTAAATTTAAATTTTAAACATGAACTTTCACTCATTAATTTCATTTTATATCACTTTTCGTAATTTATTTTCCCTTATCATTTGTCCCAACCATGTATATATTTTCATTTTCATTTTATATTTTTTTTTTTTTTTTTTATAATATTTAAATTATTATAACATTTTATTTAAGTTTATGCTATATATATATTAATATAGGTTAAAGAGAGATTAAAGTGATCACAAACATGTATATAGGTATAAATGTATTACATAAAACTAATAAAGAGGAATTATGGGGAGGGTCGCCACAGACTAGTAATGTAACCCGCATTGCTAAAAGGAAGATGGATAATCGAAGATCAAGATCATTAAGGATAGTTGCATCTATGAAAAGGATAAATGAGAGGGTGATGGTCCAGTTTTTTTTTTTTGAATTCATTTGTTAAGGCTACACCCAAAGTTCCCTATTTCTAGAAGGTTCCGCTTATGGTTTAGATCTCCCTGCTTAGCGAATGCATTGTTGGCGTTCTTAAGGTTTGGCCCGTGTCTTGATGACTTAGGGATAATTAGTCCGACTCCTTCAACCACCTTTATCACAACGTTCCCTTCAGGTCGCACCAAGCGCGCCAAGGGTGCCGCACCGCTTTCAGGCTTTTCAAATGACGGTTCTTCAGATCTCACGGCTCCAAGGTGCCACCGCATCGAGTTTTCTTCTCGGCGACGTGTTCTCTGTGATTGATGCGCACCACGCCCTCCAAGGTGCCACCGACCGGACTAATTGGTGACCTTTATAACCCTCGAGTAAACACCTCGCCATATGAACTCGAGGAGTCTAAGGGCTCTAACAAGGCCCTTCATTATGCGCTCCTTTAATCATCATCGTGAGCGACCGGTCATAGCCGCCCCCTCAAATTACATCGGCCGGTCCTGATTATGAATTAACGTATAGATATACCAACTGACACTGACATTGAATTACTAACAAATGTAGAAACATCATAATAAACATATCAACCCAAAAGCACACTCCCTCGACCTTAACCGAGTCCAAGGTTCCCACCGCATGCTTCAGATCCTCAAGGTCAAAACCCCAGACACCCACAAAACCGGAAGTCAATAGAACCGCCTACATCAATAGTAACATTACCGCGTCATCCTCGCCAATCACATCATAATCAAATATAAAAGGTTTAACATCGTATATCCGTATCACTTTGGTAAAGCAAGTGTCCTCAAATAATATGTTCACTCAAAGTAGTGCCGTGGGAGGGATACATTATTGATTCTCTCCCCTCTCAGTATCAACATAGAAACATAAGTAACCCTATTTTTTGAGGTATTCACAGAAGCCAGGTATCGGAAGGCATGGATGTATGTGGGATGCAATGGAGAAAAACATGGATATTTTAGGGTAGTAATAAAGGAAGTCATGGATCTATGAAAATATTTTGAAAGGGTGAGAAGAGATGTTGGTACTCAGTTACTAACGGTTGTGGAAGAAGTTACAAGTCACGAGGTTCAACAAGTCAACATGGATCAGTTGTAATTTTGGTGGGTTAAGTGATTATGGTTTTAAGGGTATTACGGCTGATAGTTGATGCATGTTACATCTTGGTGATGCCATGATACATTGATTAAATCATTATTGGATATCTTGGTGTATGGTTTGATCACATGTTATGGTGAATACTTTAGAATAATCTTATGTTACATGGCATGATTCAGAGTGATATGGCATATGGTTGAAGCACATTCTGCTGTACATGATATGGTATACGCAGCGAAATCGTAAGCTGATGTACATGGTTGATGCGCCGGTTGGCAATTTGTCATGGTACTTGGTATGGTGTTGATGTACATGGCTATGGTTGAGGTATGGTACAAGTTATGGCGGTGCATGGTTGATGTAATGGTTGGCAGGCCAAGTATTGGTGCCTAGTTACGGCTGGTTTGGTATATAGGTGTTGGCATGGCTGGTGCAAGATTTGGTACGTGTTGTGGGTGCTACTTTGTGGTACACAGCTGATGTTTGATATGGTACAAGTTAATGGTTTGGTACATGATTTAGTACATGATTGAGAAACATATATTATTATGGTATATTGGTGATCTTGGTACATTCTTGGTAGAGGTATGTACAGGGATGTTGGACATCTAGTTGAGAGGTTTCTTGGTATATGATCCATGTGAGGATCTGGTTGAGTATCGGTTTATCATTGATAGGTTCATGTGAGTTGGTTACAATGATAAGTTGCTGACATGTTAAGGTGTTGATGTGACGGTGGAAGTGATAGTGGAAATGATTGTGCTAGTGACAGCTTTTTGGTCTACACTTATATTTCATGGTGATAGGATGGGCAAAGGAAAGGGATTTTTAGTCTCCCCATGTTGGAACCGGCATAGGGAGTTGGATGTTCATTCAGTTTGGATCTTGATAACTAGGTAGTTGTAGCCACATTTCGGTTGATCTCGAACTGTGGGGTTGTAGCCTCTAGTTGGCTTCAGAGATTCGTGAAGTTGTAGTTTGTATTTAGGGTTGGATCCTGTAAATAGGGGGTTGTATCCCTTCTAGTTGCAACTATATAATTGAGAAGTTGGTGCTTCCCATGAAATGGATTTCCTTGATATATATAGGAAGTACCGGTGATTTTTCTCCCATTTTGCTCTAAGCAAAATATTGGTGTATTGTGTTCTGATGTGATGTTTCTTATGATTACATGCTTATGATATATATATATATATATTGAATGAAATCATAGATGATAAATTTATGATAAATTGTTGAACATTGTTGATAAAGTGAAAGAATATATATTGTGGCTAAAAGTGGTATAAAATGCTCATAGGAGATTAATCCCTTAGTATTACAACATACCCAATGTTGACTATGCATTCTTAGTATTCATAAGAGGAAGCATATTTAGTATCACAAAATCTTTGTGTGATCAACCAAAACTCCTTCTACCGACTTGATTAATCCTCAATGGGGATTAATCTAATAATAAAAATAATAATAATGACATGATTAATCCACAATGGGGATTTAATCCAATAAAAAAATAATAAGAATTCTCTTCGCAGTTACATTATTTGAACACCTACATACTATATGTCTTAGCAGATTTCCAAAAGGCACACAAAATATATACTTCTTTAGGTTTAGAGAGATTTGTAGTTTCCTACAATGTTCAAGCATGAACCATAGTAGACAGATGTGTTCTTTTATCAAAATATACACTATTTATTCATCAATGTACACCTCAAGAAATTTATGAATAAAATACTGAAATGTAGCAATGATGATCCTAGAAAATACAACAAGGGCATTGTTTATCCCAAAGCGAATAACATTGTAAGAAAAGGAACTCCACTGGGTGTTAAAGGTATTTTTATTCTTATCTTCTTCCACAACACTAACTTTATGATAAGATGAAAACCCATCTGTAAAAGAATAAGATTCATTTCCTTCCACCTGATCAAGGAATTAATAACTAAATTGGGTAGGAAAAGGGTCATGTACACATGCGACATTCAAAATTGTATAATATACAAAGACTATAATATCATCAATACCCTTCTTACTTTGTATGAAAAGAGGAATAATACATTCAACCTCATCCACAAGGAAAATTAACCCAGTTGCTAGCATTTTGTCGATCACTTTCTTAACCTTTTCCTTGACTCGAGGGTTCATGAGGTATGGTCTATGTTTGATGGGTTTAACCTAAAGTTTTAATTCTATATTCAACTCTCCTAGGTCTCCCTTAATCCCTTTCAACCATGAAAATATTTTAGGAAATAGATCCCCATATTCCCTCAATAGATTCTGTATCTTTGTCATAGTTTGCTCATCTCAATAGTCTCCTATAGATGTCATCTTATGATGCTTCTCACTCCCAATATTCATGTTTTGCAACTTGAGAGGTTGAGAATATGAACTGATGGTATCACCTAATAGGGTATCTTTAAATTCTCTTATTCCTGATGACTTTTAAAGGTCAAATGTCTAAGTTCTTTTAAGTCCTCAGGGTCTTCAGGATCCTTGTCAACTTTGCTACAAGCCATGGGTATTCTTGCAAGAGATGGATAAAAACTATACTCAAGTAGACTTTCATGCTCGTAACATACTGTAAGTGGATATTTAGGTTTGAATTCATTACTAAATATAATTTTCTTAATTTTCTATAGTACACATGTGATTTATGAAGACTTACCATAAAAAAGAGAAATCATGCCAGAACTAGCTCTGTAGTATCTTTCAGCGTGCAATTTGTCTCCTAGTCTCCTCATGTACATACGAGGATTTTGGAATTGTTCCCAGATAATGGAAGAATTGATGTTCCCATAAGTAAGAGGGAAGTTGTGAAACTTTCCATCCCTTAAGACAATGTGAAATGTGTTATCTTTCTCTTTTGATCTTTACCCAACAGTTCTACTTACATTAGTGGGAGAAAACAATGTTGTGTAGCAAGCTTGACTTCATCCCAAGAAGAAAGAGATCCTTTATGAGTATTCCACCACCTAGTAGGGGCATACATTAAATCTAAGTCAAGTGTTGAGACTCTCTACTTTGCGACAAACTGACCCTCCATGTCAATAAGAAAACTGTGTAGATCCAAGGTACCATCATATGTTGGATAATCATTGTTCTACGTTCCAATCCATTTGACTGATTTGAAAGTTGAGCAAAATCTCGAAATTTTTTCAAACCGACCTTGCTTCCAATCGTTGAATTCTACTTTAAAGTCTTCATCCATTGACTGGACACTTATCCAACTAACTAATCCATTCACAATGGGATTGATATAATAAACTCTTTGCCTTGCAGTAAGAGCATACAACTAATCAATGACATCTACCTCCATATTATCATTTGCAACTTTAGTGTATCGTGGGCCTTGATAAGGATCTAGTGGTTGAGTGACCTTCATGTCATCATATTCAAAATTCATAGTTTCTTTTTTAAGATCAACAACATCATATTTTTCATAGGACCAAACAATGCCTAATAGAGCTAGATAAGGGTCCTTCTATCCCATTATATCAATGACTTCAAAATCCTCTACTTTCTTGAGTCCATCCAAATCTACTTCAACATTTTGCAGTATTCCTACAAGACAAATGCAATATTGATTATCCACCCGCAACTGAATAGTGGAATATACTAGCTTGGTTTTTCCAATTTCTTTCGAAGTATTCTTTGGAAATATGTTGATTTCAAAGCCCAAATCTAACATAACATCCCTAATTTCATAGTCATCAATATGAGCATTCAACCTGAATTCCCTTCCATTCTTCTTCTCCTCCTATAAACCCTACTTTCCTTCCTTTCTGGATGGTTGGAAACAATAAATTCGTCTGAGTTTCCTTCAGCTCCCATGGCCACTTTGATTTTGTTCCACAACTTCTCAATGAGCTATTCATCATCCAAAATATTAGAAAATAGTTGAAGCCAAAGACCGATAGCATTTAGTGACTTACCCAAGGATTCCATCTAAACAATTGATTCTCTAACAACCCTGGATTGACAAGGACTAGTCTTGAAACTCACTTACACAACCACAGGTGTTGGGGGACTAGGCATTTGTTTAACATTTCTACTGCACTCTTAAAGAATTGTTTCTGCCTTACATGATCATACTTGATATTTTATAGTGCAACCTTTTGAAAAAAAATTTGATGTGGTATTTCTACATCCGCACCAGTATTTTCTCCCCCTCTTGTGATGCTATTAATATTAGGCCCACCTATTTCGGCCATTACCATGTGTTTAGAATTTATCATATTTTCTCCTCTATGTCTAAAATGATCTTCCCATTTAGAAATCAAGTTCAGGAAGTCTTCAATGGCATGAGTGTTATTCCTGCAATGTGCACACCAAGGTATTCTTGGAAGTGGACAATCTCTTTCCAAGTTTTCTTGCTCATCACAATTGTAGCAGTGATCCCTCTTCTACCATATCATCAACCTCGATATCCTCCTCCACCTCTATGACCCCTTCCGGGTCCTTGAAGTACTTCATTGACCCTAAATGCATATCGATCCAATATGTATGCAAGTGCATCAAAATATCTACATTGATTGGTGTTATGAGAGGGTGAACCAAAAAACTCACAATACATGGTGTTTGGAGTAGGTGTATTCTTCTATAAAATGGGACAATTCCTGGGAGAATTCCCATTACTTCTATAGATATTGCAATATTCATCACTCTGACCTCCTTGATTATTCGAAAAGGCGTAGTATTGAACAGGCCCATGAAATGGTGTTGTAGAAACAACTTGCGTGACTCCTCCCGCAGGCCTTACTGGTGGGGGATCCATATTAGAGGGACCCATACTCCTCAACCTCAGACATTCATTTTCTACATGACCTTCCATGTAAAATCATGTGCACCAAACTTGTGGTCGACCTAATTTAGGAAGGGCCAACTCTTGAATTTTCTCAGTTAAAAAAAATACATTCGGCCTTGCAATTGTGCAATATTAGCATCTTCCAGAGGCCTCATGATTATTAAGCTCCCTGGAAAACCTGTCATATCCTTGATCTTCTTGTACTACTCCAATATTTCTCCCAAAGTAGCTATTCTTTATCGAGTTAATGGGATACATGTTAGAGGTAACAACCCCTAGATGAACCATTCTTTCTAATGATTCCCATGGATATGGTTTGCTAATTTCATTATCATGTCCTTAAACATCTAGTTGTATTCCCAAGAGGACTCACCATATCTCTTATTTATCTCCTCTATCTCGGAGAGATATTGTTACTTTGACTAAGGTAATCAAAATTCAAATATAAATCTCTACTTCACCTGAGTGAGAGTAAGTTCTTGCCCCTAATCCCCTAGCTCGATTACCTTCATGTACCATTTAATATCTTAACCTCTTAGGGTATTCTAGAACTCAAACAAATTATTTTTATCTAGAGTTCCATGATACCTCCATATGGATTCACATAGAAACCAATGTTTCTCCACATCCTCATCCCCTTTATCCCAACATTCATCGTATCGATTGAGGGATCCTGCATGTTGATTCACAATCAAGGGATTTAGGAACCCCACTAAAATGAACCCTCAAGGTCCTAGTTGAGATAGAACTGAAAAACATGTCACAATTCCACTACTAATATTATTCAAACTTCTTGAACTTGAAGGGTTAGGAATAAAAAAAATTGCAAAAGTTTTGTTATAGAAATTATTAGACTTGTAGATGGAACTGGGGAAATGGGTGATTCGGGGTTGGTTCCTTTTCCTCCAGAATGAAATTATTTGATCTGTGGGGTTCTGTTCATTTGCAGTGCTTCATTTATCTTATGATTCAATCCAAAATATTCTAGTGTTGTAGGTTTTGATTCTCCCGCAACTTCCTCAGGGGTTCCTATTGAGTATTCTTCTTTAATGGTGGTGTCTATCCTTTCTCTTTCATTCGTATCATCTAAAATTCCTTCATATTATCCTCTCCTTCTATAACATTCACCTATTTCACCAAATATCTATATCAACCATCATCTAGCAATCATTCCTCATATCTACAACTCCCGCAACACTTCTATCTCCTTTCTATGACTACTCTCAAAGCCGGTCTCCTTTCGTGATTGATCAAACCTCTTCATCATTTTTCTCATCTATTTTTGAAACCTCTTATCAATAATAGTAGCCCTCCTCTGAGATAATTCATTCCTTTCACTTTTTTCTCGACGACCCCCCATAACTCCCAAAAAATTTTCCTTGACCCATCTGATGAACCCTACCACCATCCCCCAAATGTAGGGGTTTACGCTGCCATATCAAATGAATGAACAAGTAACATACCTTCTTCCACTAATAAAACCTTGATCCACATAGGGATTTCCTGTAACAATCTTCCTCTATATCCTTCTTTAAATATTTATTTATCCTTTCAGAATGCTTGATGATTCTCTGCAACAAATTCGATAATATAACCCTCCAGAATAGTCTGCACCCAAAAATACATAGCATGAGAGATCCGATGATTCAATCAGTGAAGAGCCACTAAATTCTCATCGATATAGTTATATCTCATTTTGACTTGATATTTGATTATGTGTCTTCTTTCATTCGATCTAACCATTGAAATACTTCTTTGGGGAACCTAATACAAAAGATCTTGCACTAGTAACTAGCAAGCTCTGAATAGAAAACAATGTTTTTTACAACCCTAAATATTTTGTGTCACAACTCGACTTCTTTCTGTATGAATGCATCACACCTTATTTCCCACCAATTCTCAACATCTTACTTATATATTTGGTATTGAATCCTCTAAAAACTCACTTTAAAGGCAGGTCCCAACAACAAAACTGTTTATTGGTTCCAGTTTGAAACCAGGGTTCTTAGAAGTTAAAAAAAAAAAGGCATCATTGTAGTCTAGGTACACTGAGATACTCAACCTTCCAAATAGGAAGGAGTTCTCACCCAAATCTCATTAAAGAGTTAGGGGAAGCACTATATCAGACCTAGTTTTCACTTATTAGATTCATATATTAAACCCCATAGACATGCAACCGAGTACTCAATAATTTAATTGACAAGAAGGAAATAGTTGCACAACATACACATAATTCCATGCACAATATAACAGATCAACAAGAAATTTTTTTAGGTCTCAACTCATTTAATTATATTAGGATCATCCACATCAAACTATGATACAATATGCATATTTCTCATGTAGTGGTTTGTGCAATGAGACTTAATCTTGAATACCCATTACAGACTCAAATCCCCGTTGTGCAAAAACAAAAACCCCAACAAAACCATTACAATAAGTCATCATAGACTATCCTAGCATGATCCCAACCTAAACCAGAGGTAACAACAACAAAAACATTTCTTTCTCTCTCTCTTCTCGCACATTAACCTTTTTCAGTATGAACATCCTTCTTATCTATATTATTTCCCTCTACTAATTCTTGGAGTCTTTCTTCGGCTATATTCTCGGTTTTTCCATGGGAATCAGATGTTCTTGCTTCTTTTCCAAATGCTCATGGTGATTTTGACCACTTATTCTTCTTTTACACTTTTAGTTAGCTCGAAATCTGTTTCCACTGCTTGTAATTCTTCAGATGTCATGTGATGCTTTTGAATCCTTTCGCTACTCGTCATATTTTAGTTAGGTTACGATGCTTTCCCAAAACCATGACCAAGTAGTTCCAATTTTTTGGCAATCAAAACAAGATTAGAAGATACCTAACCTCATCATCAAAGTTCCCTCCTACAAAAATTAGTTGATTAGTAACCATATTAAATTCATTTAAATGGTTGACAACAGACCCACCTTCTCACATCTTCATACTAAATAATTTCTTCATTGGAAATACCTTGTTGGAGGCCAAGGGTTTTTCATATAGTTTATCCAATTCCTTCATTGGATCATTTGTTGTCTTTTCTTTTGAAATTTTGAAAGCCATCAATGCTTCCAGGCACAACCATACCATTCCTAGTGTTCTTCTGTCAAGAACCTCCCATTCTTCTTCCTTCATATTCGTCAACTTCTTTTCTTTTCCACCCAATGGTAGTAAAATATCCTTTTGATATAGATAGTATTCCATTTACATCTTCCATAACTGGTAGTTTTATCCATTAAATTTATTGACTCTAAACTTTCCATCTTCTTCCATTGCTCCCACAAGAACCAGGAACCCTCTTTTCCTACGAGTTACCTTTCACTCCGATACCAATTGTTATAAAAATGAGGATCACAGAGTAATAAGATAAAACATAAGGGGAAATAAAACCTAAAATATACATAATATAATAGAGACACATATATACGTGGTTCACCCAATATGGGTTACGTCCACCATAGAAATTCCAATCCTTCCTTTATTCTTATCCAACAAATGAAGGGACACAACCTACAACACACTCGTTATAACTTCCTCTTATTTTCTCACAGTATCCTTTCTCATAATACAATATTCACTCACATACCCAGCTGCTATACACCTCCCTCATACATAAAAGAGAGTTGCATTCTAGGGAAAAAAAACCTAACACAAATTATACCATCATATCTACAACCTAATGAAAAATGATTTAGATTTACTAAGAAATTACAATATTTTACAAGGAAATGTTCCCAAAAAAATTCTCTTCGAGGGCATTTCCCTTGAAACCCCTCCAAGGGGGGCTCCATAAAGTGTTGCTTCCCCACCCCGACCTCCCCAACAATAGATTTGGTGGGGGAGGGAAGCCCCTCCCCCCCACCCCCATTAGGAACTTGGATTCAAACATGGCTGAAACAAGACCTCTGAATCCAAGAGATAATTAGGCTCCACAACCAACAATCAAGAAGAATTTGCTTGAAGTATAAGGTTTTGATAAGAAGGTTGAAATCCCTTACCATAAGGAGGTATAACCACTCCAATATGGTTTTCGAACTAATAAATTTGGCTCCCAATCGATGCCCCATGTGTTGATACATATCCAATAGAGGGGTTCCAAGATGATTGAAAAGGGCTGGCCCCTAGAGGCACCCCCTATGAGGGAAAACAATTTCTCATAAACCTGTCAAAGAATGTGAAGGAGTTGGATGTATATGATGTGCTGACATATTTAAATCCACCTCTTAGGGAAGGGACCCATCCCATCACAGGATTAGGACCAAAGGATGGAAAAACCCGCTTTTGAGTGAGATGTTTGACGGAGAGATATGCCCGCTGCTCGTACGAAAATATTGGAAGGGAGTCGAATAAATTCTGACACCAATGTTAGAAACTTGGATATTTGATTGAGATCCAATCGAAATGTTCTACATGCCAAACAACGACATTCCAAACTTAAAATCATTAGATACCAAATATAGCGATGAGGCCACACTCAAAGGTTGAGTGGACCCGAATATCAACGACACGAAGCTGTTGACTGATGTGGCTATTATGGATTGAACCATGTTAGTCATTTGATTAGAGATACTAGGAGGAAGGATTCCTTGAGATATGTTTTCCAACATGGGGGTTGCAGGGGCCCCCAACCCAGACACTTCCTAAGTGCCTTCCATTTTCAAAATAACTTGACTATTAGATCCAATTAATGGAGGGTTGGTTGGACGAACAAAACATTTGGCTTTGAGATCTGATATACATGTGACCTTTGATGAAAAATAGCTTGTCTCTATGTCTTCAATTTATACAAAGTCAACTGGAATAACTGGTACACAAGTGTCGGTTATATCAAGTCAATGCCTCTGAGGAGGGAGCAAATAATTTATAACAACTTGTTTAGGGAAGACCTTGAACTCTTCGTGATCGATGAAGTGGTTGATCAGCCACTTTAAATAAAAAATTAAAGGAATTGAAAAACACACCCACTGAATTCCTCTATGCACAGAGAGCACACCACCAAAAGATACAAACCAAGTAAACAACTTTGCCAATATCCTGACTCAAGTGGATTATATCCTAAGATCGAAATAACAACAAAGTGAGGTAAGGACCTTCTGGATGAATGCATTGGTTGATTAATTCCTATGAACCAATGAACGAAGAAGTGAGAAATAGTTACCCTAAACTTCAGTAACCAAAATTATCCAGTGAAAGTACCCTTGCATCGCAAGGAACTCTCCAACAATATTGAAAAGTGTGATACAAAGTTTGTCTCAGGTGCCATGGGAGAGCCCATACAGTCACCTCTGAGATACGTAGGAAAATAAAATAGGGATACCAACTTGTATTCATGGTCTAGGGGGTACATTCAACAATCATGATCGAATGTATAAGAAGGGTAACAAATCCTGAAGCCTCGAAAGCACCACCTCTCATGGAGGTAAGGGCACTAGTGAAACCCCCAAATATGATCTCTTCATTATTCTTATTCAAGATTCATAGGGATTATCTCCTCGAATATCCTTCATGTGACATCGTGTTTAACTCTTGTGTTAGAGGAGGATCCTAGCTATACTTATACAAAAAATTGGTTTTGACTCTCCTTATCACAGACTCCTATGTTTTCTTTGGGTTTTCCTTAGAGATTTTACTCTCCACCCTAATCCAAGGCCCTAACCTAAGCTATTGGTGAACCCTAGAAAAAGGTCACTAATTGATTTTAGTTACTAGCATTTTTTTCAATGGTTGTTTTTTAAGTCAAAAGGGAATGGACCTGAAACTTAGTGATGTGTATTGACATTTGCAAAAACAATAAAAATTACACTTTAAGAATAATGCTAATATGAAAACAGGATAAATTCTTCCAATGAAAGAGGTGTAACATATGGATACTAATGCACTTGTTCTTCAAATAAATGTTTCTTTTTCAATGCAATGCATATGCAAATATTTCACTTTCAATGCAATGCATTGAATGAAAAATGAAACTTTTTCACTTTTCACTCTATATGGTAAAGATGCACCCTAGAAACTAACCCTAAATGCAAACTAAAATATTTTTGTTTTTCTAAAAGGTACAAGAGAGAATACTGAAAGAAAAAATCCATACAATGAACTTTTTATTTTTAAATGCATATGCAAAGGGTAAGGAAGAAAGTTCACAAGAACATGTTCTTACATTTCTATTTATATAAGTAAATCAAGAAAACAAGATGATAGAAGGAAATAAATATTGCAATAGATGACAAAACACCTTATAAAGAACTTTAAGAACATGTCAGAGTGTAGTATACACTTGAAAAATATTTCTCAATACCTAAAACCATCAAAATCCAAAAGAAACCTTGACAAAACAAGAAATTTGTAAAAAACATTTTGGACTTTTTTTATAATCTAGAAATAAAAGAAACAATTTCTGAAATTGAGAAGAAAACATTAAAGACTCATAGGATCCATGAAGACCCTATAGTACCATAACCCAAATTCTAGTTATATGAATATAAGAGAAAACTCAATTCCAGAATAAATACGTGATTGTCTTACAGAAAAAACAACGTATGTATGTGTCTATGTTCAAGCAAAGTTGTGTGTGTATGTGTCTGTACTCAAAGGGAAACATGTACACCCAGTAAATATCTGGGTCTTCAGATATGTCAAAGAAACCAAGGAATTTTTATTTCTCAAAGTAAGTATACCAGAGAAATCCTAAAGAGCTTCGGAATGGAAGATTGCAAACCAACTACCACTTCTATGAAAACCAATTGCAAGTTGAGAAAAGATGATGATTCAAAGTCTACAAACCAGAGGAAATGCAGGTCAATGATTGGTAGCTTACTATATGTGATAGAATTTAGACCAGATGTAATGTAGGTAGTTGGATAGGTGGCACGATTTCAAGCAGCACCAAAGGAATCACGTGTATTAGCATTGAAGAGGATTTTCAGATATATCAAAGGAACAAAAGAGCTTGGATTATTGTATCCAAAATGAAAGGATCTATCACTTATTGCCTATAGATATCCAGTTTGGGAAGGTTGCATTGATGACCGACAAAGCACTAGTGGAGCACTATTCTACTTGGTTGAGTTGTTAGTATCTTGGCTAAGAAAGAAACAATCATCAATATCTTTATCTACATTCGAAGAAGAGTATATTGCAACAACAAGATGTTGTACTCAGGTTCTATGGATGAAATAAACTTTGACAGATATATAGGTTGAGTATGATGAACCCATTCCAATCTATTGTGATAATACAAGTGCCATCAGTATCTCAAAGAACTCGGTGATGCACTCCAAGACAAAGAACATTCCAATAAAGTATCACTTTCTACAAGAACAGGTTGCAGAGAAGAACATAAGAGTTGAATATGTGGGCACAAAAGAACAAGTGGCAGACATATTTACAAAACCACTTCCAAGGGAATCCTTTGAGTATTTTCACCAGAGAATCAGAGTAATCTCTACTCTAAAATGAATGTTTTTGAATGCTTATCTTATATGTCTTATATTTACATGAGGAAGCACCATAAATAGGATAGTTCAGGTTGGGAGATCAGTTTTAGGAAGAGTTTAGTCAAGAGGAGTATCCCCAAGGACATTTTAGTTAGGGGGAGCAACCCCAGATGGAAATATACCTTTTCCATTGATGCGAAAGGGGGAGAGATTTATCATATGCAAAGGTAAATGCTTGGATAAAGAGAATAGAGGCATGGTTCCAGGGGGAGTGATGGTCACAAGGGGAGCATGAGTGATAGGAATTCAATATTGTTTCGTAATGTTGCCATCAATACCAAAGTGGTAGATTGTTGATTATTTGTGTTGGTTGTCATTGATGTCAACCCTTGAAGAAAGACTAGTAGTGAATTCTGGTAGCACAATGGTTTGGGTAATGGACCCAAGTTTGTTTGATGTATAATGGTATCAGTTTTAATATATTTGAAGGAAAGACTATTCTATATGTATAGTACATGTCATGCCATTTTCTGTGGTATGTGGAACGTCACATAACTTCTCATGGTTAGAGAGTTATGGCCATGTGAAGTTGGAGAACCCTCATGAGTCATCTAGAAGCCCCAAAAGGTCAAAGTAGTCAAAGTGGTTACAAAGAAGAAATTATTTAAATAATAAAGTGAAGTGATGAGTTT
>SNQJ01S0155328.1:22469-43660 GCA_010110895.2 Picea sitchensis
TCACACATTATAAGGTTTTATGGTAACAACCCAAGTTGGTTTTATGGGTGGACAACCAGTCCATACCAATCAATAGATCGTATGATCCCAGGGGTAATACGTTAAGGGTTTCTTGGGTGGGGAATTCACCCAACATTAACTAGCAGACTGGTATGGCCTCTACCACCTTTCTTTTAGTGCTAGTGGCTAACTGTACCAACCATGGCTTGTTTTTTTTTTTGTGGTTGTAGCTTACACTTATCCATAGTCTTAGGGGCTATGTAACTCAAATTTGAACCAGGGTCAATCAAAATAGACACTAGATGGTTGAAAATCATACCTTCTATTTCCACCACTGAAGCTTGGTCGTCAGCTTGGTTATTATCCAAGGCTGCTTAAATCTGCGGCACACTCCTTGCCACATCATTGATTGTGGTTGCTTCCTGAATGTTATAAACTTTCCGACTGTTCTGTTGTCGGTGTGGACAGTCTCTCAGGAGATGCTCTTCTCCGCAACCCCAACATTTTAGAAGTTCTTTCTTTGGGTTATTAGTCTTTACTGGAATAGGTCCAAAAGTTTTATTTCCGTCTGATGATGGAAAGTTCTGTTGGAGTACACTCCAGGTTGGATAGTTCGTTCTGGGGTTCTTCGTGTAGTTTTTAAATCCTGAGGATTTGATCCCCTTTTTCTGAAAATCTCCAACCACTCTTCTGCTTCTAGTTTCCATGAGACTCTGCCCGGTGTCCATATTGTTCATGACAATATGTTTCTTTTCAGATAGTGTCTTCTAAGGTCTTCGGCTCGTCGAATTTGATTTGGTTCCAGTATTCCTTGGGTAGCCCACTGATGAAGCGTTGCGCCTTCGCCTTCTCTGCTTTGATGTAGGGTACATATCTCAATAAGTCAAGGAATTTGTTGACATATTCCTCTATAGTAAGTTGTCCCAGTTTGAGTTCATAAAACTCTTTAGCCTTCTCATCGAAATATCTTTCTGACAAATACTTCTTTCGAAAGTACTTCTCAAACCGTTTCCAAGACCCCTTTCATATTCTTAAGGTCTTCCCACCAGATGGAATCCTTTCCGTTCAGATTGAAAGTGGCCACTCGGGCCTTCAAATTCTCTGAAAAATCATGGACTCTGAAATATTTCTTCAGTCCAAGTAGCCAGGCCTCGGTTTCCTCTCCCTTCTTTATCTCACCATCGAAGGAGGGAGGTTTGGCCTTTCTGAATTCCTTAAATTTATGACTCTTGGAAGTCTTTTGCTTCTTCTGTTTTCTTCGAGAATAGGAATTGGTCCTGCTGCTGGAAGATACTTTTGAATCGCTAGCTTCCTTCTCAGTGGAATCATCCGCCACGGGTCCTTTACCTCTGGGGTGGACCTTTCTTGAGGTGCTCCTCTCAGTATGGCCACTGATACGAACATGTTTCTGCACTTCAGGTTCATGCTGCATTTGTCACTGTAGGTCAGATAAGCTCTGCAGTAACACTGCATTAATTTCAGTTTGCTTTTCTTGTTCTTTCATCATCCTTTCATTGTCAGCCTTGCAGCTTTGCAACTCAACCATGAGGCTCCTCACAGTCTCGGCTAGGTCTAGAGGGGTTCCTATTGCTCTTCTTTCGTCAAACTCTTCATCTCTATTGTGGGAGCCTTCTCCCATCTCTTGGTGAGTCACCATTCTCGGCGTCTGTAAATTCCCGCGGCTGATCGTCCGCTTAGGTGAAAAGACAAACGATGATTGTTAGTCAAGAGTTAGATATATTTTTATAATCTGCGCATAATTTGTAATTCTTTCACATGCATACACAGTCGGGTTCTTGTTTCCAATTTTTCAATCCTAGACAAGAGAGTTACGTTACGGGGTTTCTCTTCGTAGGAGTACTTCGAACGGAGCTTATGCGTAACTCGTTCATGAGCCCAATCAGGCTGAGTGTTGTAACCATGCTCTGATACCACTTTGTCACATACCCACTACCTAAATCGGATTTTTCTGGTCTTCTGCCGGACCAGGACCCCTAATTATCCATGGAGGCCCAACGTAAGCTGGCTCTTTCTCTCTCCTTCTCCGTTCCCATGTGATCACGGGTCATGTTCACGGTTCAATTTGAACATAGTGCCTATTTTTATTTCGTTCCTCGGTGCTACAGTAATGTCTAATCGTTCGACTCTGCAACCACCGAACCCCGACAGGGATAGCGACCGACCAATGGGGACGAATCCCTACAGGGTCAGGAAATGGCCAATAGGAACAAATCCCAACAGGGGTAGAGAAATTCTAGTGAGAATAGGCCTTGTCGCGCAGTTAAGTGGAATACAGGTGGCAGAAAGGGAAACTCAACACGGTAGTCGACATGACAGGAGGGGGGGCCCACTTCATATGCCACACTATTTCGGACCCCCCCCCCAATTAAAGGCAGAATGTTAAGGGAGGTCCAGAATCCACTTGAGCGTCGTTGATCATGATGAATTAATCTCGAGCGTTCGAGAGTTGTGTGTCCAATTCTGGACCCCCCCCAATCGCTAAAGGCAGAATAGTAAGGGGGCTCTGAAATGGAACCTCAACCGTTGATCTGGGTGGGTGGACTCTAGATGTCCAGATCTGCTCTCCGCTTATCCTAAAGCATATTCACGTCCTGGCTTAAGTTGACATCTCATCTCCACATCTAACGGTCATTACAGACCCTGAGATCTTTCGAAAGAATCTCGTCCGTTCATCGGGGTTTATCATCACGAGAGTCCGGACTCTCGATCTCGGGACTCCCGAATCCCCGATCCCTGAAACAGGTAATCTCTCAACACGTCACCTCCTTAAATCAGACGATCCACAACTGCTCTGGGGTTTCCACCCAGGAAAATCCCGATCCCTTGTCGCCAGGACTCCCGATATCGCGATTTATGATTCCCCGAAAATTGGTGATCTCTTGACACGTGGCCTCCGTTAATCGAACGACTTATATCTGTCCCAGGGTTTCACCAGGGAAAATCCCAAACTCTTGTCAATAGGAATCCCGATTCCATGATTCCTGATTTCCTGAACTGGGTGATCTCTTGACACATGGCCTTCGTTAATCGGATGACTTAGATCCGTTCTGGGGTTTCCACAATGGAAAATCTTGAACTCTTGTCAACAGGAATCCCGATTTTGTGATTCCCAATTCACGGAGGTTTTTAACCCTCGGGTAACTTCGGATAGATCCAACTACTGTCAAGTTTTTCCAGCCGAGATCTGATGACTCATAATGGTTCCTACCCATGCATTCTTCCACGACTCCCTGGGTGTGGAAAAGATCCACGGTCCAGATACTCTCATGAACCTTGGGGATCTACGGTCCTAAACACTTCGCTACCCAGGAAGACACAAGAAAACCAAGTGGTCAAGCATTTAATGCCCTACTTTCTCCTACTAATCTAACAGTCGTGGGTGACCGCAGATCTCCCGACGGGATCTCATCCGTCGATTCGTTACTTCATGCTTATGCTGTCATCTCGGTTTTGAAGAGGATTGTTCCTCCTTATGCAGGGTTACTAAGGCCTTATGCCTTCACAACTGCCTTCCCGGTTCTTGATGGGCTTTTCAAGGAAGGTATCTCTATTATGGGGGGAATTACTCAGGGTACTACCTGAGGTATATAAGGATGTCATCCTCCCGAGAACCAAGCGTGAAGTCATAATTAGATCAGTATGAACACAAATAACGAATTCGTGAGGACATAAACCATACGTAGTCTTTCCATATAAATATACAGCTACTAGTACTGATCAAAACACCATACAGTCCTTCTTATAATGAAATCATTCACGGTTTCATAGCTTATGAGCATAATTGTCAGAATAATCACATATATATATATATATATCAAGATGTGAGAGTCAAAACACTTATCAGAGATAACACTAGGATCAAGAAATTGCTGAGAGGGGTGCTCGTTTCCACCCAACCGTAGGCTTAGCGACTCCCAGTGGATTTACCACTAGCCACCCCCGAGCTGAGACCACGATGCTGTGATACTGCGTCTCTGTTTTACAGTGACCAGGAGCGAAGGTTGCAATCCTTCCTCTCTGCTATAACTCACTCCGCATAATTCCAGAGTTCTCCCCTCACGTCTTCCCCCAATCACTTCTACCCCATGCCTTATCCTCTTGCGAGGTTGCGTGTGGCACGATTACCCTCGCACTTGCTAGTCATGATGTCTCTATGGATGGGCAGTTCACCTCCCCATCCCTCATTAATTCCTGAGGAGCCATCTACCTACCAGTCTGTGAGGCATTTAATTCGGGGCCATCGAGCTGCTTTTGGTTCTCCAGGCTAGTGGAGTCCAAATACGGTATTTATTCTCAGTGGAAGTTAACGCCACCTTCCCAGGTGCCTTCCACTGCTATTGTGGTCTCTTTTCTGCACGTCCCCTCTCAACAATCCTGCAATAAAATTCATAATTTTATTCACATTTATTGACCTTTTACTCAAGGTCCATTTACATCAAATATTCACATTTATGAGTTTGCCATAGTTCTTGGCCAGTCCAGTTATTTTTACAAACTGGGGGAAACAGGGTGCTACACATAATATACCATAATTGAATCACTTGCACACTAGTGTCCTCAATGAATATGTCAATAAAAGTGTGCTTAGTAGAGAGGGATATTACATCCTCCATTTGTCTATCCTTCCAGTGAACTTAAAATTCCTTGATTGTGTGANCAGATAAGCTCTGCAGTAACACTGCATTAATTTCAGTTTGCTTTTCTTGTTCTTTCATCATCCTTTCATTGTCAGCCTTGCAGCTTTGCAACTCAACCATGAGGCTCCTCACAGTCTCGGCTAGGTCTGGAGGGGTTCCTATCTCTCTTCTTTCGTCAGACTCTTCATCTCTATTGTGGGAGACTTCTTCCATCTCTTGGTGAGTCACCATTCTCGACGTCTGTAAATTCCCGCGGCTGATCGTCTGCTTAGGTGAAAAGACAAACGATGATTGTTAGTCAAGAGTTAGATATATTTTTATAATCTGCGCATAATTTGTAATTCTTTCACATGCATACATAGTCGGGTTCTTGTTTCCAATTTTTCAATCCTGGACAAGAGAGTTACGTTACGGGGTTTCTCTTCGTAGGATTACTTCGAACGGAACTTATGCGTAACTCGTTCATGAGCCCAATCAGGCTGAGTGTTGTAACCATGCTCTGCTACCACTTTGTCACATACCCACTACCTAAATCGGATTTTTCTGGTCTTCTGCTGGACCAGGACCCCTAATTATCCATGGAGGCCCAACGTAAGCTGGCTCTTTCTCTCTCCTTCTCCGTTCCCATGTGATCACGGGTCATGTTCAAGGTTCAATTTGAACACAGTGCCTATTTTTATTTCGTTCCTCGGCGCTACAGTAATGTCTAATCGTTCGACTCTGCAACCATCAAACCCCGACAGGGATAGCGACCGACCAATGGGGACGAATCCCTAAAGGGTCAGCAAATGAACAATAGAAACAAATCCCAACATGAGTACAGAACTTCCAGTGAGAATAGGCCCCGTCGCGCGGTTAAGTGGAATACAAGTGGAAGAAAGGGAAACTCAACACTGTAGTCGACATGACAGGAGGGGGGGCCCACTTCATATGCCACACTATTTCGGACCCCCCCCATTAAAGGCAGAATGGAAAGGGGGGTCCAGAATACACTTGAGCATCATTGATCATGATGAATTAATCTCGAGCGTTGGAGAGTTGTGTGTCCAATTCTAGACCCCCCTCAATCGCTAAAGGAAGAACAGTAAGGGGGCTCCGAAATGGAACCTCAACCATTGATCTGGGTGGGTGGACTCTAGATGTCCAGATCTGCTCTCCGCTTATACTAAAACATATTCACGTCCTAGCTTAAGTTGACATCTCATCTCCACATCTAACGGTCATTACAGACCCTAAGATTTTTCGAAAGAATCTCGTCCGTTCATCGGGGTTTATCATCATGAGAGTCCAGACTCTCGATCTCGAGACTCCCGAATCCTCGATCCCTGAAACAGGTAATCTCTCAACACGTCACCTCCTTAAATCAGACGATCCACAACTGCTCCGGGGTTTCCACCCAGGAAAATCCCGATCCCTTGTCGCCAGGACTCTCGATCTCGTGATTTATGATTCCCCGAAAATGGGTGATCTCTTGACACGTGGCCTCCGTTAATCGAACGACTTATATCTGTCCCAGGGTTTTCACCAGGGAAAATCCCAAACTCTTGTCAATAGGAATCCTGATTCCACGATTCCCGATTTCCCGAACTGGGTGATCTCTTGACACAAGGCCTTCGTTAATCGGATGACTTAGATCCGTTCTGGGGTTTCCACAATGGAAAATCCTGAACTCTTGTCAACAGGAATCCTGATTTTTTGATTCCCAATTCACGGAGGTTTTTAACCCTCGGGTAACTTCGGATAGATCCAACGGATGTCGGGTTTTTCCAGCAGAGATCTGATGACTCATAATGGTTCCTACCCATGCATTCTTCCATGACTCCCTGGGTGTGGAAAAGATCCATGGTCCAGATACTCTCATGAACCTTGGGGATCTACGGTCCTAAACACTTCGCTACCCAGGAAGACACAGGAAAACCAAGTGGTCAGGCATTTAATGCCCTACTTTCTCCTACTAATCTAATGGTCATGGGTGATCGCAGATCTCCCGACGGGATCTCATCCGTCGATTCATTACTTCATCCTTATGCTGTCATCTCGGTTTTGAAGAGGATCGTTCCTCCTTATGCAGGGTTACTAAGGCCTTATGCCTTCACAACTGCCTTCCCGGTTCTTGACGGGCTTTTCAAGGAAGGTATCTCTATTATGGGGGGAATTACTCAGGGTAATACCTGAGGTATATAAGGATGTCATCCTCCCGAGAACCAAGCGTGAAGTCTGAATTAGATCAGTACGCACACAAATAACGAATTCGTGAGGACATAAACCATACGTAGTCTTTCCATATAAATATACAGCTACTAGTACTAATCAAAACACCATACAATCCTTCTTATAATGAAATCATTCACAGTTTCATAGCTTATGAGCATACTTGTCAGAATAATCACATATATATATATATATATATATATCAAGATGCCAGAGGCAAAACACTTATCAGAGATAACACTAGGATCAAGAAACTGCTGAGAGGGGTGCTCTTTTCCACCCAACCGTAGGCTTAGCGACTCCCAGTGGATTTACCACTAGCCACCCCCAAGCTGAGACCACGATGCTATGATACTGCGTCTCTGTTTTCCAGTGACCAGGAGTGAAGGTTGCAATCCTTCCTCTCTGCTATCACTCACTCTGCATAATTCCAGAGTTCTCCCCTCACGTCTTCCCCCAATCACTTCTACCCCATGCCTTATCCTCTTGCGAGGTTGCGTGTGGCATGATTAACCTCGCACTAGCCAATCATGATGTCTCTACGGATGGGCAGTTCACCTCCCCATCCCTCATGAATTCCTGAGGAGCCATCTACCTACCAGTCTGCGAGGCATTTAATTCAGGGCCAACGAGCTGCTTTTGGTTCTCCGGCCCAGTGGAGTCCAAATACGGTATTTATTCTCAGTGGAAGTTAACGCCACCTTCCCAGGTGCCTTCCACTGCCATTGTGGTCTCTTTTCTGCACGTCCCCTCTCAGCAGTCCTGCAATAAAATTCATAATTTTATTCACATTTATTGACCTTTTACTCAAGGTCCATTTACATCAAATATTCACATTTATGAGTTTGCCATAGTTCTTGGACAGTCCAGTTATTTTTACAAAATGGGGGAAACAGGGTGTTACACATAATATACCATAATTGAATCACTTGCACACTAGTGTCCTCAATGAATATGTCAATAAAAGTGTGCTTAGTAGAGAGGGATATTACATCCTCCATTTGTCTATCCTTCCAGTGAACTTAAAATTCCTTGATTGTGTGATGATGGAGAAAAAATTCGCAGTAGTCAAATATGGATTGGGGTTACAACCAAATGGAGCCATCTTCATCCAATTCAAGGAGACTAGTTTGAATAAGGTGATTGACTACAACCATTATGATTAACTTATTTCCAGATTTGGGTGATATAAAAATGAAGTCCATATAAATAGCCATCCACATAGGAGGTGGAATGGAGAGAGGTTGGAGAGTTTTTTCAATTTTGATTGTTTCACCCTTATTTCATTGACTGACATCACATTCAGCCACAAAAGTGTGGAAGTATTGTTTCACGTTGACATAGACACCCCTACCTCAGCAGGTTCTGCTCGACCTCTCGGTCTAGGATCGTTCTTAATCTCCCCTTTTTTATTCTGATTGACTCTTTGATTCCCCATAGGAATCCTACACACACACAAGTGTCTATCCACGGGTCCTTCTTTGGAGCTACACCTGTGTGAGAAATAACTAAGTTCCAACTCTCATCCACGTGACCAGCTGATGTGACCACGATATTCACCCGAAAATTATTTTGGTTTTCACGACTTCACGATCACTGATGTGAGTCCCTCTGATTCATCAATCCCTGAAACCATTAAAGGCTAACAGGTCCCTTGATTACTCCCTTGAATTTCTTGACGTGACCCCCGACTGCAACTTGGGGCCAAAATCTTTCGCCACTTCGGGATTTTGCGTACCGGCAATTTGCAATGCAAAAACACCTTTCACCGATAGCCGAAATCATGATGATTTCTTTCCATGATCGATGGCTCTGAGATCCCATGATATGACAATCCTTATTCTATCGAGACTTCGCAAATCGAGAGTTCGCAACTCTCGACTCCGAGTCACAACATCTTCTACGCCCCGAATTTTGAAATGGTGAATTTGAGCACAAGACCAACGACCCTCGTTGATCTGGATCCAATGACTACTATCCCTCCTTAGATTACAAACGTTTAAATACACTTAGCCTTAATCTCCCCGTTGGTCCGCAAGATCCAACAATTCACATAACTTCGTGATTCTCCCTCTCAGAATTTCGACTGTTCATTTAGGCTTCCCAAAGACTTCTTCCCAATTACCTTGGCGTCTTTGCTTCTGATCTTAAGTTCTGCGAGGTGACTCCAGACCTCGTTCTTCCTTTGAATGCTTCAAAGTTTCTAACCCTTTTGAATTTGGACTCTCACTGTAACTCTTGGAATCTAAGGAGTCCCTGCATGCACACCTTGTGACATTCACAATAACCCCTGGTTCTTTCACTCTTCAACTCTGTGCACTTCTCTGCAACAACAGTTCTTCAACCTTCCTCCTCGGTTGGAAAAGTCTAAGACTTCAACTCGTCGGTGCACACCTTGCACGGCTCTGTGTGATACCTACACTCCAGCTAGTATGAGAATGATGGTATCCCTCATAATCTTTTCTGAGATAAAAATTAGAACCCTGTCAACGCACTCTATGTGGACCTTCACTGCACTCCTTGCAGAAATCCTCAGGATGAGAAACAATTGAAACTCATACTTTTCCTCTCACAGACTTCATACATTCAACATGAAATCAAGAGTTTACACACACATAGCATTGAAACGAATGCATAACAGAGAACATAAGAAAAACTGTAAAAATACTATTAAAATAGATGTAAACAACAACCACCACAACACAATGAAATGGAATTAAAGAATTTTTATATTAATCCCAGTGCTCCTGTACATGGGCTCAATAGAAACAACTATATTCTTATACAATCCTATAATCTATGTTCTTCTCTATGCTCTTTCTCTCTATAGCTCTACAACTTACAATGAGAATCACTTACTACAATACAATGCCTATGAGGGAGCTTTCTAGAGTTTTGCCTCTTTCAGCTCTAGCTATCTAATCGGAATGAAATCTACGTACTTTACATTCATTATAATTAAATGCATCCATATATGACAGATGAGAGCAATTCTCAAGATCTGTTTACAATCTCCAAAACATAAATCAAAATACATCCTTTCAGATATTTCATTAATGCTTATCCTTTGAAATTTAAAATGTCTCAAAATATGTGCTAGTGCAATTCTAGTTTTCCTTCACCTTTGCGATTGCTTTGTGGCTCGCTTATGATGCTCCTACATCATACTCCTTTGGATGAAAAATTCGTGAACTCCCGTTCATGAGCTCCTGCACCATTTTTCCATGTCTTTGGATATCTGCTTCGCTTTCCCAACTGGCATCCTCAATCGAGTGTCCTTTCCATTTGACCAAATATTCAAGGTATGTCTTCCTTTGGGTCTTCTTTTCAACTCTTTGATCAATTATATTTTCCATCTATTTCTTTTGAGCTACAGACATCTGTTTGACCCATTGAACTTTTGTTTGATCCTCCTCTGTTCCTACTTCATCAACTTTGTAAGGGTACAGATCTTCTATGTTGAATATGGGTGATATCCCTACCCCATCTAGAAATTCTATTTCATAAGCATTGGCTTCAAATTTCCTCAAAATATTACACAACCCTATATTCTTCATCTTCAATTTATTATGCATTCCCCTTGGGAACCTTTCTTTTCTGAGATGCACCAAAACCAAATCACCTACTTTAAACTGAATTTCTCTCTTGTGTTGATATGCTCTACGCTTGTATTCCTAGTTAGAATTTGTTAACCGCTCTTTGATCTTGTTGTGGAGTTATTTCATCTCTACTGCAAAATCCTCTGCTCCATCACTTCTGAATTCGCTCTGACCTAAGTCTCTCAATTCAAATACTCCTCTCAGGTGCATTCCATACGTTATCTGGAATGGGCTATGTCTTGTGCTTCTGTTAGGTGAATCATTAAATGAAAACTCCACTTGCGGCAGAATCTGATCCCACTGACTGCGATGTTTAGCTACTAAACTCCTCAATAAATCTCCCAGACTTTGATTCACTACCTCGGTATGTCCATTTGTCTAAGGGTGATATGTTGAGCTAAAAGACAGTTCTGTCCCTAGCTTCTTCCATAGTGTCCTCCATAAATGACCAACAAATTTGGTATTCCTGCCTAAAACAATACTCTTGGGTAAGCCAGGAAGTCTAACAACTTCTTTGAAAAATAGATTTGCAATGTGAGTTGCATCACTGATTTTCTGACATGGTATGAAATGTGCCATTTTTTAAAATCTATCGACTACCACAAATATGGAGTCACAACCCTTTTGTGTCCTCAGAAGTCCTAACATAAAATCCATTGTTACTGCATCCCATGATCTCTCTAGTACTGACAGTGGTTGATACAATCCTGTATTCTGTCTTTTCCCTTTCACATGTTGGAAAATTCTGCATTTGTTCACAAATTTCTTGAAATCTGTCCTCATCCCTAGCCATTAATATAAGTTGTTTAGATGTGCAAACATTTTTTCATGGCTGAAATTTCCAACCAGTCCCCCATTATGTTTTTCCTTCAGAATATTCTCTCTCATAGAACTCTTCGAAATACACAATTGATTTCCCTTGAATAATAGTTAATCCTGAACCAAATACTCGATCCACTAGCTTCTGTCTCTGAGAACTGGATTCTCACATGCTTCATAAGTGTTTTTTAAATCTGGATCATCTATGTACATGTTCTTAAGTCTATCAAAACCTAAGGTATTCACACGAAACTCCTACGGAATCAAACATTTCCTGCTCAATGCATCAACAACCTTGTTAGTAGTTCCAGAAATATGCTTTATAACAAAAGTAAAGTTTTGCATATACTCAACCCATTTCACATGTTTCTGGTTCAATTTTTCCTATCGAGTTATGAATTGTAAAGCATGGTTGTCGCTATACAAGACAAACTCCTTTGGAATCAAGTAGTTCCTCCATTTCTTTAATGTATGTATGATTGCATAAAATTCTTTATCATACATGGAATATTTCACTTTGGCATCATTCATATTCTCACTGAATGTGCAATTAGTCTATTCTCTTGACTCAAGACTACTCCAATCATGAATCCACTTGCGTCACATCTGACTTGGAATGTCTTACTGAAATCTAGCAGAACCAAAACTGGTTGTGCAATTATTTTCTCCTTCAACAAATTAAAACTTTTCTCTGCTTCCTCTGTCCAATGAAAATATTTATGTCTTTTCTTGACTGTGTCCATCATTGGTGCATAAATTCCACTAAAATTTTTGATGAATTTTCAGTAAAAACTAGCCAATCCATGGAAGCTTCGAACTTCAAAGATACTCTTTGGCGATGGCCAATCTCTGATCGCTTTTACCTTTTCAAGATCCATCTTCAACTCATTCGAAGAGATCACAAACCCCAAATAAATGAGTTCTTTCTTCATGAAAGACGACTTATTTAGATTTATCAGCAACTTCTCTTGCTGCAACCTCCTCATTACTAAAGCTAAGTGTTTCAAATGTTCTTCCTCAGTATTACTGAAGATCAATATATCATCAAGATACACAATCACAAAATTTCCAATGAAATCTTTCAAGACTTCATTCATCAACCTCATAAAAGTACTTGGCACATTCGTCAAACCAAATGGCATGACAAGCCATTCATATAGTCCTTCATTCGTTTTGAATGTTGTCTTCCATTCATCACCTTCCCTCATTTGAATCTGATGATATCCGCTTTTCAAGTCAATCTTTGAAAAACAATTTGCTCCACTCAACCAATCCATCAAGTCATCCATCCTGGTTAAAGGAAATCTATACCTGATGGTAATTTTGTTTATATCCCTTGAGTATGTACACATTCTCCATCCACCATCTTTTTTTGGACTTAGAACTGTTGGAACAACGTATGGAATCAAGCTTTCTCTAACCAATCCTTTTTCCATCAAATCCTAGACTTGCTTCTTAACCTCTTCATTCTCCTGCGACATCAATCTATATGCTTCTTTGTTTGGTAAAATTTCTCCTGGTATAAGGTCAATGTGACGGCTTATGCTCCTGATGGGTGGCAACGAACAAGGAAAATAATCCACCACTATATCAGTGAAATTCTCTAGTAGTTCCTGAATTTCCTCCAATAGATCGTCTATCTTGATACTCGTCAAAATGACTCTGGTTTTTCTCACTACAACAAACTGCATGTCTTCCTCTTTCTTGAATTCATCAAGAATTTCCTTCCCACTCATGAGAAGTATGGTATTGCTCGTCTCTGTTTTTACGTCCTTGTCTTTAATTGGCAGCAACATGTGTGTCCTACCATTCTTCTCCAAGGTGTATGTGTTCCTTCTCCCATCATGAACAACATTCCTATCATATTTCCACAATCTCCCCAAAAAAATATGATAGACATCCATGGGAATAACATCACATAAAATTTCATCTTTGTAACCCCTTATCTTAAATTCAACTAAACATTGTTTAGTGACTGTTACCTTATGTCCTTTTTGCAACCACGAGACTCTGTATGGGCTCGAATGTGCAACTGTCTCCAATTCTCGCTTTTCCACCATTTCTGTGGAGACTAAATTATCTATACTTCCGCTGTCAACTATTACCTTGCATACCCTATCCTTGTTCTTGCAAGAAGTTCTAAACAAACTTTTTCTTTGGACTAAATTCTCTATCTCCTTCTCTGGCTTTAAGATAATTTTCCTCATCATTAAGGATCTTCCACCTTCTGTAACTTCTGTCTCAACATTTCACTTCTGCGCTTCTAAAATGTGATCTTCGCCTCCTCCATATCTTTTTTTGTCAGGACATTAATAAGACTTATGTCTGATCTTTCCATAGAAAAAACATTTTATCTCACCACCTTTGCCTCTTCCTCTTCCTCTGGCTTGAGGAAAAGTATTCATGTCGGCATATTGTCTTCCATGTGAACTTCCTCCTCTTTCTGGGCGAGTATGAGGTTTCTTTTCTTCATCCTTGGGATTCTACACTCTGTCTTGGGAAATTTCTTTGCCTCTGCTCTAACTTCTACCTCTGCCTCTTTGACTTTGTTTTCGGGCCAATTTCTCTTCAGCCTTCAAAGAAAACTGATAAGCATCTTCCACATTTCTAATAGTCATCATGCTCATCTCATCCTGAATGTCATATCTCAAACCATTCATGTATATGGTGACCTTCTCATCATCATTTTCTCGATGACCAACTCTAATGTTTAATCTGTATAACTCTTCAGTGTATTATGTCACTGTCATTCCTTTCTATCTCAAATTCTTCATTCTTCGAAACAGATTAATTTGGTAGTGTCTAGGTATAAATTTGGATTTCATCTTTGCGACCATTCTATCCCAGCTTTTGATTTTTTGTTTTCCCTTGCAACGCCTATCTGCCTGCAATTCTTCCCACCACAATTATGCATGCCCTTTAAGTCTAGTGATGACATGTTTGAATTTATTATCTTCCTCGATAACTTCATAATTGAAGTACTTGTCCAGATCTCTAAACCAATCTAGCAGCTCCTCAACGTCTAAGTTTCCTTCATACATTGGAATATCCATTTTTTTCCTAGCTCCTATTCTTGCAACAGCTCTAAATAGACATTCTTTTGCAGCATCTTCATCTACAACTTCTTCTTCAGCTCTGGACTCATTTTCATTTTCAGCCTCGCTGACATCTCCATCTTTAGACGTATGTCTTTGTGCTGTCTCCATAGCATCTAATCGAGCATGGAGTTCTCTCATTTCCCTTTACACAATTGGATCGAGCATTGGTCTATGTTAACGTCTTCTAGGGGGCATTGTTTCAATCTGCCCCATACAGAATTCAAATCACAACTTGCCTTCTGTCTCCCTTACTTATAGAAAACAAATATTGTAGGCTCGGATACCACCTGATGCAGACACCCCTACCTCAGCAGGTTCTTCTCAACCTCTCAGTCTAGGATCATTATTAATCTCTCCTTTTTAAGTCTGATTGACTTTTTGATTCCCTACACAAATTCTACACACACATAAGTGTATGTCCACAGGTCCTTCTTTGGAGCTATGCATGTACGAGAAAGAACTAAGCGCCAACTCTCATTTGCGTGACCAGCTGATGTGACCATGATATTCACCCAAAAAGTATTTCATTTTTCGTGACTTCATGATCATTGATGCGAGTTCCTCTTACTCGTCAATCCTTGAAACCCCAAAAGGCTAACAGGTCTCTTGATTCCTCCCTTGACTTTCTTGACGTGATCCCCGACTGCAACCTAGGGCCAAAATCTTTCAGCACTTCAGGATTTCGTATACCAAAAATTTGTAATGCAACAACACCTTTCACTGATAGCTAAAATCACAATGATTCCCTACCACGATCGATGGATTTGATCTCCCATGATCTAACGGTCCTGATTCTATCGAGAATTCGTGAATCGGGAGTTCGGAACTCTCGACTCTGAGTCACAACATATTCTATGCCCCGACTTCCAAAATGGCAAATTTGATCATGATACCAACAACCCTCGTTGATCCAGATCCAACAACTACTATCCCTCATGATCTTATGAACACTAAAATACACTCAGCCTTAATCTCCCCACTAGTCTACAAGATCCAATGGTTCACAGAACTTTGTGATTCCCCTCTGAGAATTTCGACCGTTCGTTTAGGCTTCCCAAAGACTTCCGCCCAATTACCTTAGCGTATTTCTTTCTGATATTAAGTTTTGCAAGGTGACTCTGGACCTCGTTCTTCCTTTGAACACTTCAAAGGTTCTAACCCTTCTGAATTTGGACTCTCACTGTAACTCCTGGAATCTAAGGAATCCCTGCATGCACACCTTGTAGCATTCACAATAACCCCTGGTTATTTCACTCTTCAACTTTGTGCACTTCTCTGCAACAACAGTTCTTCAACCTTCCTCCTCGGTTGGAAAAATATAAGAATTCAACTCATTGGTGCACACCTTGCATGGCTCTATGTGATACCTTCACTCCAGCTGGTATGAGAACGACAATATCCCTCCAGAGATTTTCTAAGATAAAACTCAGAACCTTGTCAACGCACTCTATGTGGACCTTCACTGTACTCCTTGTAGGAATCCTTAGGACAAGAAACATTTGAAACTCATACTTCTCCTCTCACAGACTTCATACATTCAACATGAAATCAAGAGCATACACACACATAGCATTGAAACAAAATCATAATAGAGAACATAAGAAAAAATGTAAACATACCATTAAAATAGATGTAAACAACAACCACCACAACACCATGAAATGGAATTAAATCATTTTTATATTAATCCTAGTGTTCATATACATGGGTTCAATAGAAACAATTATCCGGTTATACAATCCTACAATCTCTGTTCTTCTCTATGCTCTTTCTCTCTATAGCTCTACAACTTACAATGAGAATTACTTACTACAATACAATGCCTATGAGGGAGCTTTCTAGAGTTTTCCCTCTTTCATCTCTAGCTATCTAATCGGAATTAAAGCTACCTACTTTACATTCATTATAATTAAATGAAAACATATCCGATAGATGAGAGAAATGCTCAAGATCTATTTACAATCTCCAAAACATAAATGCAAATACATCCTTTCAGATATTTCATTAATGCTTATCCTTTGAAATTCAAAATGTCTCAAAATATGTGCTGGTGCAATTCCAGTTGTCCTTCACCTTTGCACTTTCTTTGTTGGATCACTTACGATGCTCCTGCATCACACGTCTTTCTAGAAAAAAGAGAACTCGATCCTTTCATATGTTTTGTGAAAAATTGAATGCTCTATTTTTGGTGAAGCATGAATTTCAAAGAGCATAGTGGAGTTAAGGTGAGACTGATTGCTTAAATACATGAGACATTTATAGTGAAGCTCCTCATTGTGTCAAGAATATCCTAGAGATGCATGAAGATCGTGTTGCAATTGGTGGATTAGATGAGACAATTTGGGATCTTAGAATCATTCCTAGAGAATTACCTTTAACCATTTTGATACAATTAAGGAAAGTGCGAAGAGGGACCCTTCTTCTTTATATTTCCATGAAAGGGAATCGACAAACACATTTTAATTTCCTTTCTTGTAAATTATATCATAATCATAACCAAACATTTTGTTCAACCACTTTTGTTTCTCTATGGATGGAATTCTCTTTCCAAGAAATATTTGAGGCTACAATGATCTATTTTAATTTCGAAGATTTTTCCAAGCAAGTAAGGATGCTAGAGATCCACTACATGGATGACTTGATAATGAAAAGGCTCAAATCTCTTTAATATTGCAAGTGAAATGGTATGTTCTTGGGTAATAGGATCAAGTCACAAACACATAAATATTAATGAGATTTTTTTACTTAATCATGAGTAGCATAAACAGTCATAAACAACCATCAAAATAGACACATTAACACAAAAAAATTATAAAGGAGTTCACCCATCACTTGGGCTACATCTCTTGGTCCAACTTCCAATGGATCATTTTCATTAATGCTTAAAGTGTCAAAATCATTGCTTTACAATGCACATAATTAGAAATGGATGGCTTTAATGGATCCAAAATGTCCAAAAACCCCTAGTTGGGCTCTTCTTGCACTTGGTTTGGCCAAAAACTGAATTGGAATCACTCCCTGGAAGTTTCTCCCAATTCTTTGTTGTTTTTGCTCGACAAAATCACCTAGACTGAATGAACTTGGATTCTGGGTGTTTCCTATGCCAAAAACCCATAACTCACGTGCATCCCGCAAAAAGTGGCATTTCATCGCATTGTTAGAGTGCCAACACCTTATCCAACGGAGGTGTTGGTTGCATGGGCACCATATGGCCACAACCCAATTCCTAAACCAGGACCTATTGTCTTTCCCGCGCATGTGGTGGTTGCGTGTGGTAAGGGCATGTGGTTGAAATCTACGTTGGTGGTTTTGTTTGAACTCTGCATTGGTGGTTGTGTTTGAACTCTGCACAAGGGTTGTATGGAAAGGTCCAATGTAACTGCGGGTTCTCACGCTAGTGTTTGTGGTAAGGTCTTATGGAAGAGTGCTGAACCAAGGGTCGGGGCTTAGCCCCAACCCTTTCCACACCATGACTAAACCATAGGAAATATTTTATGCAACCCAACAACATAATGGGTAAGAACTACCGTGTGGGTGGATTGGTAGCTCGACCCCTACCAAGTCTTCCACCTGTCCCCAGAGCTCGTGGGTTCAACTCCGACGACAACAACCAACCTTTTATGCCTTGGAGGGGATGCCACGTGGTAGCCCATGTTTGGGACATGTGGCACCATTCAATTGGTCCACATACTATGCCACATCACCATTTAACAACTCAACATCTAACACGTGTCTTGTACAATACTTTGCCATGTCAACCTATGCCATGTCATCACCTTCCATGTTTCAGTACGACCTCCTACCATGTGGAAGTATGGTCATATGCCACATGAGAAGTATGGCCTTCCCACATGAGCAATACAACCATGCCACTTCAACAGTATGGCCCTGCTATGTCAGCAGTAGGAACATGCTGCGTCAACACTATACAGACTGTACTGACTATACAATCAACACAATTTTTCTTATTTGGAAAAGTAGACATAACGATATATCTCACTCATACGACGTCTGTTTTAACCCATTCAAGTTTTTTTGGGATCGTGAGGAAGAGGCCTACACACGAATCTGCTTTGAAGTAATTCTAAGAACTTTATTTTTTAGCATATTTTGATCCCCTGGATCAATGGAGAGTAACAAAAATTTCCTTTTCATAGGTATATTTTCCCAAGTTCCTCTTAGAAAAAAGAATTCTAGTGAAAGCCAAAGTTCTTCCATATTACATGAGAACTACCATGATTCCTTTCCCAGAAGAATCACATTCAAGAAAAAAAGTCTTGGTGAATTTGAGTAGTTCTAGAAAAAGATTCATGCACATAGCCTCTTTCAAGAATTGGAAGGATTGATATGCTACTGGAATCCAACTAAAATAATTATTTTTAAGGAGAGAAGTGAGGGGGGCTGCGATTTTTCTATAATTATGATCAAACTTGTGATGATATATTGTTAAACCTAGGAAGCCTCTCAAAATTTTAAGAGTTTTAGGATGGGGCCAATCCTTCATAGATTTTATTTTCTAAGGATCCACATGGACACCATCCTTGCCAATAATATGGCTCAAGTAATCTACTTCATGAGCTCATAAAGCACATTTAGAATTTTTGAGAAATAGTTTGTGTTGAGACAGTAAGTGTAAGAATCAATTTACATGGGCCAGATGGGCTTGCCAAGTTTTACTATAGATGAGGATATCATCAAAGCAAACTAATAAAAAATGACAAAGGAAATGGTAGAAGTCATTATTCATGAGACTTTGAAAAGTGGAAGGTGCATTACACGGATCAAAGGGCATGACCAAGAACTTATAATGGTCCTCATGAGTTCACAATTTAGTTTTGGGAATATCAACCTCTTTCATACATATCTAGTGGTAGAAGTAATGTAGTTCAATTTTGGTAAATAATTGAGCACCAATCAGTTCATCCAAAAGGTCATCGATGAGAGGAATGGGGAATTTATCTTTGATGGTGATTTTGTCAAGGGATAAAAAATGAGGGCACATGAACCATGTGCATTTTTCTTGAGTACCATAATGAAAGGAGAAGAATAAGGGATGGTACTAGGATGGATAACACCCTCTTCTATCAATTCCTAAACAATTTTCTTAATTTCATTTTTTGGGGAAAATAGGTGATGATAAGGGAAAACATTGGGAGGAATAATGGTAGGGACAAGGGGAATGGAATGATCATGGACGCCATAGGGAGGGGGGAGTTCTGGGGAATTTTCAAAAATATATTGGTGTTTGGAGAGAAGAGACTGTATGTCAGGATGAATATTAGGTGAGGGGGTCTCAACTGCTTGAATGATATGGAGTTGTGAAATAATTATAGAGTGAATTTTTGTGAGCACTTTCTCTATTCAATGTGAACTAATGGTCTTGGGGGAGCCTTCCGTGATGCCTTGGAATTGATACAATTTCCCATACTATTGTAATTTCATGGTTAATTTCTTGAAATCCATGGTGATGGGGTCGAGTGTACGTAACCATTCAACATTGAAAACAATGTTAAAATCACCCATGTCAATAGAAAACATGTGATATTTCAAGTCGTATTGACCAATTTGAAAATGCGCATTTTCACAATGCCCTCCACATTTCATGGAACTACCATTAATAATCTTGATTTGAAAATTATCGATGTCATGGATATAGCACATGGTTTCTTGGCAAATGTGCTGATGAAAAAAATTATTGGTTTTTCCACTATCAACTAGGATAATGAAATTCGTATGATTGATATAACCAATTAACTTAAGGGTTTGGGGAGAAGAGATACAAGTGAGGGAATTAAAAGAGATAATCAATTCAACTTCTAGTGGATCATAGGGTGGGGTATTATCATCTTCTTGGGGTAGATATTCAAAATGGGAAACATAGACATCCTCTTCGGAAACATCATCACAAATGGCCATAAAAATATTTTTGTCCTTACACTTGTGCCTCAAAATATATTTTTCATCACATTTATAACAAAGACCCTTTAGTTGGAATTCAACCATTTCTTCCCTAGTTAATTTGTGGATCTTAAGAGGGGTGGATTGAGGGGAAATATTTGTGGGAAGGGAGAGAGGAATAAAGGATGGTTTTCTATTTTGGGAAGATACTACCTATTGTACTTCCTTATAGCGGTGAATATCTTCAAGACAAGTATGCGGGCATGGTGAGTAGCTTCATGCCAAGTATGGGGTTGAGCCATTAGGACATGCACTCAGCTGTTGTCCTTAATTCCACTAGTAAATCATTCACAAAAGAAGGCATCAAACATACCGTCCATTAAGAAATCCAATTTATCAAAAGCAATGATATATTATTCCATTGTACCAAACTATTTGAGTTTGGTAAAATGTCCCAAATGATGTGTGTCGGTGTCAGAGCATTCATAAAGGTATGCAACAAAATGGGTCTAAGAAACATACCCTCGGTGTAATCATTTACACCATTTCCACCATTTCTAGTGCTAAGGATCCAAATAAAGGACATCAATAGGAAGTATGGCCAAATAACTAGTAATGACATACAAGGAAAAACAATATTCCATTTGAGTGACCTAGCCCATGGGATTCGAGCCATCAAATTTATTCACCTCAAATTTAGGACAACATAGTTCATGATGAAGGGGGTTGGAATGAAAGGCCATGGTATGGGAGGAGTTAGCACCTTATGGGTGTGAAGGTTGTTCAAAGAAGGTAAGGCCCCAGAATTGACTCATCTAGTGTTTTATCTCTTAAGAAAATGATGTGAAGTTTTGAGAGAGGGAATCAAATTGGAAAGTGAGGGTATCAACTTTGGAATTGATGGAAGA
>SNQJ01S0155329.1:0-22459 GCA_010110895.2 Picea sitchensis
TAAGTCATCTCTGAAGAAGAGTGGGGCTGAGAAGCTCAAGCCCATATTTCATGGTGCTTATAGGATCATGCGCTAAGTAGGCTAGGTTTCTTATGAGCTAGATCTTCCAGAGGGGAGAAATATTCATAATGTGTTGCACGTGTCTTGCCTCAAAAAGGAATTGGGACAATTCATTAGAACATTAGAGGAGCTTTCCCCATTGGATGAGGAGGGACAGTTGGAGTTAATTTCAGACGATGTTTTGGAGTTCCAGGAGAAGAAACGGAGGAGCAGGGTCATTAAAGAGTGTTTCATCAGATGGAGAGGACTTCTAGTAGAAGACGCTAGTTTGAAGAGAGAGAACGTGTTGCAACACCCTCGACTGTTATTTCTTGAGGACAAGCAATTTTGGGAAGGGAGGACTGTAATGTCCCTTTCCAAATAAGAGCTTTAGAGAGGAGGCTTAATGGTCTAAACCACCCCGTTAGACTATAGCCAGGGCCAAAGAGGGGTAAGGAGGGTTACTAGAGGTCACTCCAGTCACAGGTGTTATATTCAGAAAGTGACATTGAGCTAAAAAGGGTTAAAAATGATTTTAAGTCATTACGCGATAAAAATAGAAGTCAACGGTGAATCAGGGTTTCAACAGTGATTTAGGGTTTTGGAAGTCAACAGTGAATTAGGGTTTCAACATGATTTAGGGTTTTGGAAAGCTATAAAGAAATGGTCAGAAACCTAATTCATTATTATGTCGATTATGACTTGCCATTGAGGAGAAGAGGTGCATCTTAGGAGAGATAGTTCAGTGGATTCCAGGAGGAAGACACCAGTGGATGATTTCGGTGTTGAGAGACACACCTTAGTCACCAAGAAGATCATTCAGGTCTTCCATCATTCTTCAGTAGTAGTTACACAGTGTTCAGCAGTAAGGGCACATTCATCCCGAGTGAGGGAGCAGCTTCTGAGAGGGTTTTTAGTCGAATTATCCCATACAGAGAGAATTTTGAGATTTCCCTTCGACCCATTTCAGAGGAGGACAAAGAACATATTTTCCCTTGTTCCTCAATAGATTCTGATGGAGGAGTCAACTGGGACACATTTCCCAGACTTAGACGTGCAACACTTTTGGAGGGAACATTTGGGGTTCCAGAGTGAGCATTGGACCAGATTCAGGGAAACCCTTCCGACCCATTTCCCAGTAGACCAAGGTAGTTGTTTTGAGACATATCTTGTTTGATTCCAATGGTGGAATCACTAGGATGCATTTTTCCATAAGAAGAGGGGTGCACTCCCCCAGGGGTATCCATCTGAGGCCCATATTCATCAGCAGAGGGGTCCGACATATACTAGTACTGAGGACTAGAGCAGTGCGCATCACTTGGGATATTTTTTAGGCCTTTGTGAGAAGTATATCTCCCATGGAAAAATTTCTAGACTTTTAGCAGTTATCGTCAGAGCTTCCATAGTCCTAGTGCATCCATTGATTCCGCAGTGCTCCCATATTTCGGGTATTATCTTTTAGTTTCTTATTCGTATCATGGCTGAGATATTTTGTCTGTTGATATAGTCGAGTATTGTCAATTTATTCAGCTGCATTCGACCATTTTGTAATCCACAAAGATATCATAATACAAGCTTTGCAGACCTTTATCGCATATATTATTTGTATGATCATTTATATGTTGTAAGCCATTGATCATACACACACGTTAGCAGTGTTTCCTATACTAGCCAAGTCAGGAACATTACAGTGGTATCAGAGCTTTAGTCCTGCCATCTTGTGACTAAAGACAATGAGTGTAGCATAAGACCCAGAGGGCCGTGAAAATGTAGGTGACGAACATGTCACTTACATTAGGCATAAGGAAAGAAGGCATAGGGCTGATTTTCCCCCTTTTCCTCCTAGATCAGAGGAAGAGGAAGAGGCACAGAGAGAAGAAGAGAGAAGGGTAGAGCGTGAGGCTGAGAGGATCCTGGGAGACAAATATGAGCGACCAGAGGGTAGTGTCAAGGCCCTCGTAGATCCAGAGACAAATTTCATGCAGGTTATAAATGATATGTTAGCTAGTCAACAGACCATGTTTGAGTCCTTGGCATAGGTGGTTGATACATTGGCTAGAGTGGGCACCCTAGACACACAAGTCCCGGATGCAGCACAGGGGAAATCAAAAGTAGGCAGTAGACCCCAGTCCCCTTCTCGCACATACACCTCTGCGAGTAGGATTTCTAGACCCTTGTTTCCCAGTTTCTAGACGGAACCCCCAGTAATAGCACCGCCACCGATAACACAGAGGCCACCCACTCATGCAAATGACATTGTAGAGTATAGGAGGGAGTATGCAACATTGGGTCGTGACTTCCATCAGGACATGACCTTAGTCAAGTACTGTGGACTCAGACTCAGGAACCACCCTAGAGATCCGCAGAGGGGAGGACCACAATAGCATCATGGGCATAACTAAGATTTTATCTGAAAAGTTGGGAAACTCACCATCCCTTCTTTCGATGGATCATCCAAATACACCGCCAAAGCTTGGGTACATAAGATAGACATGTATTACAAGCTCAACCATATGATTGAGACAGAGGCCATCCATTTCACGACCTTACACTTGGAGGGTGAAGAACACCAGTGGTGGTATCATGTACTGGTGACATTGGGTCACAATCACATCACCTCCTGTAGGGAGTTTATAGATAGGATTATGGATAGGTTTGACAGGAAGGATCCCGAGATACACTTCAGGGATCTAGCCCAGTTGAGACAAACTGACACAATAGAGGTGTTCATCACAGAGGTGTCCTATCTCTCCCAAGCTATGAACTTTCCAAAGATATTAACACTGTGTGTTTTGATTCTATGTGTGTATTCTTTGTACAATCTCCCCGCTATGTCTCTTGAGATTTAGGAACATAGGATCATTTTTTGTCTTACCATGATCAATAATGATCACAAATTGCTTCTTCCACAAGGTGATATTCCTTTTTCTCTGATTATTGTACATGTTTGACTCATGTTTCCATCAATGACAATACACAATCAATAATGCCAACAATCTCCCCCTTTGGTATTGAGAGAAACATATCTTTAGAACAAATATTTTTTGTCCCCCTATCATTGATCTCATTTTCAATTTTAGGATTGAACTTTTACTTAGACCAAATACTAATACCAAATTTTTTTTACTATTTTTCTCCCATTTGACATCAATGACAAAGAGTTAAAATTTTTATTTCTTTTCTCCCCCTCTGAATTTGTCAAGTGTTATCTCAATCTCTTCGAATTTGTTGTTCAAAATAGGTAGTCTTATTATACCAATTTTTTTAGTGATCATGTATTTTAAACCTAATCTAATGAATTCTTCATTTGATGACCAAATTAAATACTCCCCTTGATTTTTCACTGTTGCATAGGGTTTTACTATCTTCTCCTTTGTCAAAAAAGTCAAGGGTGTGAATCATATACAATGATACCAAATGAACATTACCGATTGATCATTTTCCATTTTTAATCAATTGTTAAAGTATGTTATGAATTTTAGTTATTTGAATCCAATTGTTAGGGACATAATCCCTCGCATAGGTAGAATAATATATTTCCATTTAATAAAGGTTAATATTAATAAGGCCTAGCAATAAGGAAGAATAATTCCAATGTAAGAAGACCTAATAGAAGCTTCTTCTTCTAGAAGGATCTTCCTCTAGATGGTTCTTTTGATATACATATTTAGTATAAATAAGAGTCAAGGGTATGAGAAATTTTGTCTTGGATATTATTTTAATAGAGCTCTGCTCTGTTGGATGTTGCCCCATCGAAGAGGCAAGTGAACATTGCTCTCAGTAATCAAAGTTCTCTTTCTAGTATTATTCTGGTATCATTTTAGTATTATTATGGTGTTGTTTTGGCTATATTGTTGTCCATCTGCCATTTCTAGCTACTTGTTTCTATTCTGCATACTTTTTTGTATCTGAAATATTAGAAGTTTTATCAGAGAAACTTCCTCGGTAGAAAATTGTGGGTTAATTTTTTTCAAGGTAGAGATGTATTCCAGTGTCTTTAAGCTACAAAGATATGTCATTACGTGCATAAACCCACAGTTGGGGATTCATAAATGTAAAAAATACAAGTGGTACTTAAGCACACATCTATTGGCCACCCTTGTAACTCTTGTTGGTACCCTTTTGAGTGGTAGCGCATCAAACACCACCTATGTATGGATTGACCTAGATCTCTTGAAACCCTCCATAGATAAACTGATCGACCGCCTAACTATTATAGTGCCACCGAGAATAGCACTCGGGAAGATACTCTCTAGTACCTGGGTAGTCGGGTAGTATGGCTAAGGGCACAGTCTAGCTTCCTTAGTTTAGATCATGTTGACACCATTATTTGAGACCCGTTCCATTGGATTTCTCTCGTTTCCCTTATCGCAACCATACCCATCATTTTTCAGCAAAAAAAAAAATCTTGTGGACCCAACACCCTCATTTGGGATTTAACACGTTGGATTCAAATCGTCACCATGATCGTTGTGATACACTTCACCCATAACCCATTTTTTGTGTGGTCCCACCTGACCCTTTTCGTGTTCCCTCGTCATCATGGCTCATACCTGTAGCCGAGACTTGGAAGATTGTTTCACTACCTTGCACTCTAATTTCATATAAACCCAACAAGAAGTGCGACATCTCAGTGCCAATAATGCCAACATCAATCAAAGGATGCATTCCTCCATCACTGCCTCAATAGCGGAACTCAAAAAAGACCTCAAACAAGACATTATTTCCCATCTTGAATTTGTCACAACGATGATCTGTGCCAAGCTGCATATCCTTGTATATATTACCTTTTTTGTCCCAGCTTTGCATACCAAAGGTGAAACTTCCTCTCATTCCCAAAATTTTTAGCCTCATCACTTTCAACGTGACCTACACCTTCCGCATGTGGATGTGACTAAATTTGATGGATTGGATCCCACTAGTTGGGTAAATGAAATGGAACATTATTTCTCTTTGTATGGAATTACAAATGAGTTAGCCAAACTCAGGTATGGTGTTCTCCATCTCGATCAAGAACATTGATAATGGTGACTATGGAGAAAAAATTCTTGCCAAGGGTATCTGGATTGGACACACTTTGTGGCAGAGCTTTATGAATGATTTGACACTAACACCAACCATTTAGGTTGTTTGACAAAGTTGAAATAGTAAGGCATAGTGGAAGACTTTATAGTTTCTTTTGAGTGATTGGATTTTCGTATAGAGGGCATATCTGATGCTTTTTCCCGAGAATGTTTTATCAGTGGCCTAAAGTAATATATGCAGGATCATGTCCTCATGGTTGGGCCTCAGAGTTGGGTGGATGCAACTCAAATAGCTAAGGAATCACAACAGGTTCTCTCTTCTCAGAACTGAAAACCCTCCTTTATTCCTCGCACTAAACCAGTAACTCCCACTGCTCCTTCTACTCCACTCAAGATCTAGAAATTGACCAAGGTCGAAATGGTTGAACACCAACTCAAAGGCTTTTGTTATAATTGTGATGACAAATATTTTTCGGGACACAAGTGTAAGGAACAAAAGATTTTAATTGCAATCTTAGAGGATGTTTAGGAAGAGGATGTTGAGGCTCCCCTTGTGTCAGTGTCACCTTAACCCAGTGACATAAGCCCTCCCTCAGACCCTTCTGAAGTAGAACCAATCATTTCCCTAAATGCTCTTAGTATCTTCTCTGCTCCCCAAACCCTCAAGATAATTGGTTACATCAATCATAGGAAGGTCATCATTCTTGTTGATAGTGGAAGCACCCATAATTTCATTCAACATCACATTGCCGAAGAAACTAATTGCTATATATGTGCATTAAATAATTTTCAAATCATGATTTGCAATAGCGGGTGCATGAAATGTGGAGGGCGTTGTGAAAATGCGTGTGTCCAAATTGGTGAATATCACCCAAAATATCATATGTTTTCTATCGACATGTGCGGTTGTGACATTGTTTTGGGTGGAAAATGGCTAAGGACTTTGGGTCCCATTCTCATAGATTTTAAGGAATTAACCATGCAATTCGAACAGGAGGGCCAAAAATATAAGTTCCAAGGAATCACCATCGGCTCCTTGGAGATCGTTAGTTCCCATCACATGGAAAATATGCTCAAAAAAGGTTGTTCTGGAATTATTTCCCAACTCCATGTCATACAAGCAACTGAGACACCCTATGTGCTACATGGCCTCCAATCCATCCTCCCTAAACATCAAGTGATTTTTTCCACTCCCCACAGAATTCCTCCTTCCCGTGGTGTTCATGATCATTCCATTCCCCTTGTACTAGGAAGCCTTCCTCCCAATATTTGTCCCTGTCATCACCCCTTTTCCCAAAAAAATTAAATTGAGAAAATTGTTCAAGACTTTCTCAACACAGGTGTTATCCACCCTAATGTGAGCCCTAATATTCACCTATGGTCATGGTCCTTAATAAAGAAGGTTCTTGGCTCATGTTTCCTGACTTCCACGCCCTAAAAAAACTCCCCATTAAAGACAAATTTCCCATTCCTGTCATTGATAACCTCTTGGATGAATTGAGAGGTGCCCAATTCTTTACTAAACTTGATCTTTGTTCTGGCTACCAACAGATCCATATGAAGGAGGAATAGATTCCTATGACTACATTTAGAAATCATGAGGGCCACTATGAGTTTTTGGTCATGCCCTTTGGCTTTTGTAATGCTCCCTCCACTTTCCAAAGCCTCATGAATCATGTCTTCTATCCTTTTCTTCGTCATTTTTTCTTAGTTTTCTTTGATGATATCCTCATCTATAGTAAAACCTAGACATGCCATCTTTCTCATGTGAATCGAGTTATCCATCTACTCTCTCAGCACCAACTGTTCCTTAAACAATCTAAATGTGATGTTGGTTCCTCAGAGGTCGAGTACTTGGGTTATCTTTCTAGAAAGTTCGATGTCAGGGTGGATCCTAAAAATATTGAAGCTATGCAAGATTGGAATCACCCAAAAAATCTCAAAATATTTTGTGGATTTCTGGGTTTAACAGGTTATTATCACAAGTTTGTTAAGATTTATGGAAATATTGTGACACGTCTCACTACACCCCTTAAAAATAGTTCTTTCACTTGGACTCCAGTAGTTGCTTAGGCTTTTCAAACCTTGAAGATGGCCATGTGCACCACTCTAGTTCTGGCCCTTCCTAATTTCACAAATACCTTTGTCCTAGAATGTGATGATTCTGGGAAAGGAATTGGCATTGTCCTTATGCAAGAGGGTCATCCTTTGGTCTTTACCAACAAACAACTGTCTGAGAGCAATTTTGGCAAATCAATCTATGAAAAGGATATTTTGGCTATTATACATGTTGTGGATCTCTGGTGCCCTTATATATTGGGGCAAACACATCCAAATTAAGACAGATGATCAAATCCTCAAGAATTTTTTGGAACAACACCTTTCCTTGCCAGAGAAACAAAAAAGGGTGACTAAGCTCTTTGGATATGATTATGAGATCATTTACAGGAAAGGAAAAGACAATGTGGTTGTTGATGCACTTTCCAGAAAATACGAAGACGAAGGGTCCCTTTTTTTCTCTCTCCTTCATTGTACCATAATGGCTCCAAGTTGTTCGCCAAGAATGGCTACATGATCCCAAAATTTGACATCGGATAAACCAATTGCATTCCAGTTATCTAGTTTCCCCAAGGTACTCTTGGCTTGATGATAAACTTCTATACAAAGGCCATTTGTAGTTAAGTAAATAGAAAAAAATTAAATCCATGGTACTTTCTGAGCTTCATGCTACACCCATAATTAGGCACTCCGGGTTTACCAAAACCTATGACAAGGTCAAACGTTATTTTTTCTGGGATGGTATGAAACAAGAAGTTCATAATTTTTTGGCTGGATGTGATGTGTGTCAATGCAAAAAGGTTGAAGAAGTCAAATATCCTGGCACACTACAACCGCTTCCGATTCAACTTGCTATTTGGAGGGATATATCTATGGATTTTATTGTAGGATTACCTAAATCGGGCAATAAATCTGTCATCATGGTGGTAGTTGATTTTCTTTCCAAGTATGCTCATTTATGTGTTCTTCAACACCTATTTATAGCATCCACTATCGCTCAACTTTTGATGGATCAGGTCTTCAAGATTCATGGCATGTCGCATTCTATTGTCTCTGATTGCGACCCAACTTTCGCGAGAAATTTTTGGCAAAAACTGTTCAAGCTACAAGGCACGCAATTTCATCTCAGCACAACTTATCATCCCCAGGCTGATGGTAAAAATGAAATTGTCAACAAGTGTTTGGAAACATATTTGAGGTGTTTTGCATCGGAAAGGAAAAATCAGTGGGCTCAATGGTTACCACTAGTTGAATGGTGGTACAACACTTCATACCGTACAACTACCCACATGACTCCTTTTGAAGAAGTATATGGAAAAATTCCACCTTCATTTCTCTGATATTTTCCAAGTGTCTCGAAGGTTGAGGTAGTTGAACAAATGCTTACAGTTCGAGAGGTTATTCTTCGTACCCTAAAAGATAATTTCGTCATGGCCTAGAATTGCATGAAGCAACAAGAAGATCAAGGTCTCTCTGAGCTCCAATTTGCAGAAGGAGATCAGGTGTTTCTTCGACTACAACCCTACAAGCACAATTCCCTCAAGGATAACCATTATCATAAATTGGGGCCCAAATTTCATGGTCCTTATACCGTTCTCAAGCATATGGGACAAGTGGCCTATCAGTTAGCTTTGCCCACTGGACATTGCTCTCAGTAATCAAAGTGCTCTTTTTGTTGTCATTTTGGTATTATTATGGTGTTGTTCTAGTCATATTGTTGTTCATCTTCCATTTCTAGCTACTTATTTTTGTTCTGCATACTTTTCTATATTTGGAATAATACACCAAGAGATCTTTATTGTTCTTTGATACCATTAATAACTTTTCTTTGTTCATACAATGTATTTATATTTTTTGAACTCTTTTATTACTTTATTCTTTAGATATTATTTTTTTTATTCATCACACATTTCTATATACTTGTTTTCTTTTGAGAGTTCCTCATCATCACCTCTATTTTGCGCATAAAATTTTTCTTTATCTTCTTCTTTCTGCATTTTTCTTTCATTGGCTAATGGACTATTGATAGGCATGATATTGTTAAGACATGCTATTGTGTCATATTATCCTTTAGGAACTCTCCTTTCTTGAACTTGATCCATTTCATATTCAAATCTATGAATTTCACATTCCTTATTAGGAACTTCACCCATTATTTTCTTGTTATCAATTTCTTCATTTTTAGGTTCCATATCATATTTCTTGCTTTATGTTTCAAATTTTTTTATCCATACCTTTTGATGAGATATTTTTTTTGTTGGATATTTATTTTCTAAATTTGTCCTATGAGATTTGTCATTGCTTATTTTCTTCCTGACTTGTATGAATTATTTCTCATGGATTGACTTCTTGATTTTCTACAGATTTGGGATTTGTGGCCAAACCTATCATAGTTGTAGCATCCTATTGTATGAAAAAACATTGTTGTGTGGCCAACATAATTGAATCTCTAACATATCATTAAGTTATCAGACCTTCCTGAGTTTCTCTTTTTCAGGACTCTTCCATTCCAATGCTTTTTGACCAAAGTTATTACAAGAAACGAAATAGCCATTGAAGGTGTTTCAATACTTGATTCTATTGTGACATGAGAAGTATGTCTTTTGATATGTTTCATGTTTTTTACTTTTATAGCTTTATTCCTTAACAAAGTTCATGGTTTTTTTTTGGTTTGTGACTCTATCTTTTTCTTTTGAGAAGTATGATCCTTTATAATGTTTTTGAATGGTGCTCCATTTACCACCTTCTTCTTTCTTATTATATCCAAGACCTATTTTTTCATCTGTTGGTGTTTGACTATTCGAGATCCTATCTAGGATAGTTGAGTTGTTCTAGAATTCATCAGTTTATTTTGTCTTTTCATTCTTATTTTTGAGTTTGATAACCTCCAATTCCAATATGTGACATGTTTCTTCCTTTTTAATCAATTGGATATTCAAGGATTATTATCTTTCATTAGCTTCTTCAAGTTGAGTCTTTAGATTGATGACCATTTATTTTGTATCATCCAAGACTTCTGTGCAGTTATTGGTTTTGTTAAATTTTTTTAACTCTTCTATTTCTTTTGTTAGATAAACAACTTCATTCTTCAATATTTTGATTTCTTCCTTGTTTTCTAGATGAATCCTTCTGAGGTTGATGATTTTCAATTCCAACGTGTGGCGTGATTCTGTAAATGTGTTGAACCTTAATAGAATAGATATAGCTAGCAAATGACATACACAATTTGCAGAGAAAATATGAGAAAAGAGAAGCAGGAGAGAAAGAATGGAAGAATTATCTTTAACCAAATGAATGAATGACAATTTACACATGATATACTCTGTATAACTCAACTAATGTGCATTGGAGGAGAATCCAATGCACCATAGTGGTGGTCTAGAGTGATATGGAAACACACCAATAGTTACGGGAGTAAACTTCCACCTCGTCTAGTCTCTCAGGAAGTTATGGGAGTGAACTACTACCTAGTCTGAGTTAATCATGTTGGATTACTGAGAGGGGGGGTGAATTAGTAATAATGTAATTATAATCATTTTTTTTCAAATGTTATATAAATGTAGAATTATTATCCAATAATGAGCAGTAATAAATAAACAATCACACACATACATAGTACACCAATGTTTTACATGGAAACCTAAATCGAGAGAAAACCACAGAATGATTTTTCTTATATGTCTTGATATAGCTAGCAAATGACATAGACAATTTGTAGAGAAAATATGAGAAAAGAGAAGCAGGAGAGAAAAGAATGGAAGAATTATCTTTAACAAAATGAATGAATGACAATTTAAACATGATATACTGAGTAACTCAACTAATGTGCACCGGAGGAGAATCCAATGCACCATAGTGGTGGTCTAGAGTGATATGGAAACACACCAATATTAATGAGTAAACTTCCACCTCGCCTAGTCTCTCGTAGTTATGGGAGTGGAATCATCATTTCTAGTCTGAAAGTTAATCATGTTGGATTACCTAAAGGTGAATCTAATAATGTAATTATAATCCTTTTTCTTCAAATGTTATATCAATGTAGAATTATTATCCAATAATGAACAAGTATTAAATAAACAATCACACACATACAATAATACACCAAGTTTTACGTGGAAACCCAAATCGAGAGAAAAGAACGGAATGTTTTTTCTTATGTCTTGGAAGAATTACATTCATTGGAAGCACTTAATTCCTTTGTTTTCCAAATAAGAATCGGAAGGAGGCTCCAACCCTAGTTTCTCAGATACAACCTCGGTGGTGCTCCAACCTCTCAAATCTCTCTGCTACAACTAGAAGGAGGCTATAACCTCAATGTTCTCTTCGACTACAACCGGAAGATGGCTACAAACACCCGCCCTTACTCCCATCCTACCACCCCTAAATAGAAGTAGAATGATGGAAACCATGTCACACTATCACCGTGAGATACCACCGTAAACTCAGTAGCTCAATAAATCTGAACCATGCATCAACCTTATACCTCGTAACTTGTAATAACATAACATAAACAAGTGCATCAAATATGCACCAACCCTCGTGAATCAACTCCGTACTCTCATAAACAAGTGCATCCAACCATGTACCAGCATGTACCCAATCATGTGTCAACTACTCATCAACTATGACTCATGAATATGTACCAACATCATCAACTATACACCTCTATGTATGTGTCAACTCATCAACTACTTGTCTCAACCATGTACTCTCAACATGTACCTAAACTAAAAGTCCTCATCAATTTCATCATCGAAATCTGATTCTCTAGCTCCTCTGCAATAGACCTATTTTATATGATGACTTTCTTTCAAACCTTCCTTAACTTTTAAAAACAAGAGAGTAGCATTTTCATCACAAACTTTTCTTTTAGTCTCAATATGCCTAGTTTTGATTAGTCAACAACCTTAACTTTGAATTAATCATAATCTTGAACCTCAGAATGTAAAGATATGAACAAAATGTTTCAAGATGTTTTTATTCAATGCCTCCAAGTGGAACTACATGGAACCTCTCAGAAAAGGAGTTATAGTAAAATGGTACAATTCCTTGTTGAATTCTAGCTATTCTAGAGAGTGACCTTTGTAGAGTGTGCCCCACACGAACTGTTTGATGAAATTTTCTAAACCTATTACACAACATACCACCAATGGTACCCTAAGCTACAAATTTCATTCCTTACTCAAATTTTGGATCTCAAGCAGGAAGAAGTTATGACATTTTACCCAAAACACTGATTTTTGACTAGTTTCAGGACTGACTACCAAAACCCATTTTCCACAGAGTGTAACTCCCAAAAATATGACCCACAAGATGAATTTTTTTATAGATACTTGGATATGTTTCTCTCACTTGCATAGCAATTTCGTGATTTGAATCATTATAGAAAAAATGTTATAGCGAAATGGTGAGATGACCCTAAAATAACATACCTTAGAAAGTACCATCAACAAAAACATTTATCCTTCCTTGTATTTCAAAATTTTCTTTCTTCACACATTCCTACATTTCTGTCTTAGATATCATTTGCATAAATTCTAAACCTATAGATATTCATGTAAGCAAGGTTTCAAATGAGAGAGTTCCTATTCTCTATTTTTATACTCTCCAAGTAGCTGCCTTTAAAACATCTTCTAGGTCACTTGGGCCCCACTTTCCTTATTTTAGGGTTGGGTCCACTTCTAATTCTCCATTAAAATTATTATTGAAATAATTTATTTTTTGTATTCACTTTGAACCATAATAAACTCATCACTTCACTTCATTATTTACCTTTAAAAAATCTCTTTAAATCACTTTGATCACTTTGACCTTTTGGGGCTTCTAGATGACATATGGGGGTCCTCCATCTTCATAAGGCCATACCCTCAAAACCGTGAGGAGTTATGTGGACGCTTCTACATACCACCAAAATGGCATGACATGTACTATCCATATAGAATAGTATTATCTTAAAAAATATATCATACCTCATACCTTACCCATCAAACAAACTTGGGTCCATTACCTAAACCTGGGTCTCCAACTTCTCATGGCCATAACTTCTAACCATGAGGAATTATGTGTCGTTCCACATACCACCGAAATGACATGACAAGAATCCATTCTAGGATATTTTCCTCACAAATTCACTTTCCTTCATCTCATTATTCCACAATTAATCATGGGTTCTCTTACTCCACAAAACGCCTTCCCAAGGAGGGCTTTCACCATAAGGGGACCACTTTTGGAGTTCATCCAGATGCATTTTTATCAACCATGACAAAACAATAATGAGTCATATTACACTTCCAAATTATTGAGTCCATTACCCAAAATTTTGTTCTATGGATCTTTCTTCAAGGGTTGACATCAATGACAACCAACCTTAATCAACAATTTCCCTCTTTGGCATTGATGGCAACATTCTCGATGCAACATTGAAATCATATCACTCATGCCCCCAAACCATGCCTTTGTCCTTCAAGACTGATAAATCTGATCCTCCCGGAACCATGCCTTTGTCCTTCCATCTGATATATTCTCCCTTTGTCATCAATGGAAAATGTATCTTTCCATCCCCGGCTGCCTCCCTTGACAAACTATCCTCTTATGGTGCTTCAGGTACATCTAAGACATATAAGATAATAATTCAAAAACATTCAAAATAATTCATTTTGGAGTAGAAATAATCAGTAAGTCTTTGGCTTAAGATATTCAAAGGTTTCCAAGTTTCCTGCGGAAGTGGTTTTGTAAAGATGTCTCGCTAATTGTTCTTTTGTGCCTACATCAACTGATGTTCATTTGCAACCTCGCTCTATAGAAAGTGATACTTGATTGAAATGTGCTTTTAGTCTTGGAGTGTATCATCGGGTTTTTTTGAGGTAACATGGCACTTGTATTATCACAATATATTGGAATGGCTCATCATACTCAACCTCAGAGACCACAAAAGTTTGTTTCATACAAAGAACTTGTGTACAAAATGATGCTACTGCAATATACTCGGCCTCTACTTATAGATAGAGATACCACGATTTTGTTTTTTGATTAGCCATGATACCAAACACTCACATACAGTAGAACGTTGCTCCACTAGTGCTTCTCCGGTCATCAATACAACTACCTAACTGCGATTCAGTAGGCCATAAGTGATAGATCTTTTTTCCTTTGACACCATAATCCAAACTCTTTTTGTTCCTTTCAGATATCTCAAAATCCTCTTTAATGCTACGACATGTGATTCTCGGTGTTGTTGAAATCATACCACCATTCAACCGTCAAGATACATCTGGTCTGATGCTATCACATATAGTAGGCTTCAATCATTGACCTATATTACTCTCCGATTCAGGACTTGAATCATCATCTTGCTCAACTTACAATTATTTGTATGGGAGTGATAACTGGTTTGGTAATCTTCCATTCCTAACCTCTTAGCATTTCTATAGATATACTTGGTTTGAGAAATAAAAATTCCTTGGTTTCTTTGACATATCTAAAGTCCCGTAAAGAAGGATAGTCTCCAAGTAATGACATTTCAAATTCACTCGCATGTCTTTGTAAATTGCTTAACCTCGTCATCATCACTACCAAAAATAATATCATCAACATAAACTTCAATTAATAAAAATATTACCTTTGACTTCTTACCTTGATGTAGAGGTTGTTGTTTGCACTTCTTTTCTGAACCCTACATCACAAGTATTTCTTATCTAGTTTGGGAGTACCATGCTTTAAGAGCTTTTTTAGACCATACAAGGCCTTCTTTTTAATTTACACACATAGTTTGTGTCTTCTCACAACTAAAATCCTTCAAGTTGTTCAATGTAGACTTCTTTCTTCAAGTTCCCATTCATAAAAGTTGCATTTTACATCCATATGATATACTTTTAACATTTTTGGAGCATGGTAAGGCTTAAAAAGCAAAACGATTCTCGTTTCCCATTCAAGTAACTCAGTATTATGTCTTTTCAAAGTCTACACCTTCAACCTAAGAATACTCTTTACATACCAATCTGGCTTTTGTTCCTTTGTAACTTGTCCATCTTCATTCAATTTATTCTAAAACCATTTTGTGTTGATCACATTTTTATTCTTTAGTCTTTGGAAACCACTTCCAAGTGTCATTTTTCTCTCTTATTTCTGATCCAATTCTTCATCCATGGCCTTATTCCAAAATTCATCCTGATGGCTTCTTCAAAACAGCTTGTTGTTTCCAATTGTAGATAAGAGTTCTAGGTGTTTTTGTTCTGTAACATATTTTTCTTTCTAGTATCAACTCCTACATCTTTTTTTCCAATAACCTGATCCGAAGGATGACTTTCCTCTACTCGCTTGCTAGGTATTTGGAGATACTTGTTTAACTTTCTCTTCTACTTCTCATTTGATTCTCTTTCATTTTCATCTTCATCTTCCTCTTCTTCTTATTTTTCATCTTCTTGTTCAAAAAGTTGTTCCATTGATTTTTCTTCTTTCTTTGATTCTCCGTCTTCCTGTTTATCAATTGTTACGCCTGATGTTTTCCCACAACTTTGTTTAATCTAAGATTGTAAAACTTGTGTGCTTTCTCCCTTTGTACTTGAGTAACCAACAAGTAATTCCTTGTCCATACAAGAGCCAAACTTTCTCATTCTTCCATCTTCTCTTTTGATGTAGCATTTGCTTCCAAAACTCTAAAGTGCTTCATTTGATGTGATCTTCCTTTCCATAGCCTAGGAGCTTTCTCTGTTTCTGGCATTACTTTGTTTTGTGTGAACCCATGTATGCATTCCCCGGTCCAAAAAATATCTGTTAACTTTTGAATCCATTATCATTGTTTGAGCCATTTCTTTGTACTGTTCTATTATTTCTTTCAACAACTCCATTCCTGCTGAGGTGTCCCAGAAATGGAGAATTGTCTTTTATTCCATGATTTCGCAAAGAGTCCATAAATTCCTTTGAGGTGACTCCTCCTCCATTATCCAATCTTTAAGCATTTGATTCTGAATCCATCTCTATTTTCAACCATTTCCTTGTAGATCTTGAAATTTTCAAAAGCTTCTCGATTTGTTCTTGAGAAAGAAAACTGCAATCATTCTTGTGGAATCATCAAACTAAAAATATAAAGTATCTCTCACCTTTAAGCCTTTTTTTGCAGTTGGTTCAACAGATCAATATGCACAATTTCCAATGGTTTTGTTTTTGAATATTCCTTTGATTTGAACCTTAGTCTTTGTTTTCTTTCCTCCTTTGTTGGCACAAGCCTAACAAAAGTGTTGGTTGGTTTCAGGATTCAGCATTTCTCCGTCTCTTTTGTTAATTTTGACAAGGTTATCAAAATGAAGGTGACCTGTATTCTTTGTGCCATAGCTAACTTCTTTCATCTTCCTTTCCTAGACAACACTTTTCATTTCCAATTTCGCTTATATATGTTGCTTCTTAGTTCTGTACCAGAATGACCAATTTCCTTGAACTTTATTTCTTTATCTCACACTTTTGTGAATCGAAGTAACTTCTTTTATGACCTTTGGTCACACTTATTTGAATCACACTTAAAAGATTATGTTTCATATCTTCTACTAGTAGAACATTTTCTCATTCTTTCTATATTCTTTGTTCCCAATTCAGACTGCAGGCATTTGAATGATTTTGGATGAATCATCATTTCCTAAAGAAACTGATCCATCTCTTTCCTTCAGAAATGATGATTCAAACTGTCTCTATCACCCGTAATGTGTTTTGAACATCCACTCAACATACCAACCACGCTTTCTTCTGCTAGCTTGTAGAGCGATTGTGCATTCTTCATTGCTATATTGATCTTGCTTTTCTTATCCATGTCATTTCAGATTCTTTTGTTTGTGACTCTGGAGGTTCTTTAGAGGACTGGTTATTCAAGCAATTTTGGCCATGTGTCCAAAAATTTTTACATTTGTAACATTCCACTTGCTCAAAGATTCAAACCTGCTTTAACCTCTTCTCTGTGTTTCACTAGGCATTTTTGAATAACCCCTTTCTGTATGGATCTCAAAGTAGTTATTGTTCTGTTGTTAGCTCTGCATTCCCATAGCTTTATGTCCAAAATTATTACAAAAATAAAATAAACCAAAAAATATAGCTTGACAATTGTAGTTGAAGATACAGGAAAGGAAGTGCCTTATAACTTTCTTCTTCTTGAGCTCATTTCATCTATTGTTGATTATGAAATCAAATCTCTCGGTGGAGAGTGTCCTTGTAATCTTCCTTTGTATATATTTTTATCCCCTTTGATTGTTTTCAAAGACAACTTTTGGATTTGTTTCTTGCTCTCATGTTTTGGAGCTTCTTGAACTCCTTTTCTGCTTGATTGTATCCAAGTCCTGACTTGTCAAGATAAGATTTTTGACCTAATAATGTCATCCTAAATTTTGAGCTATTCTCAAGATATTTTTCTTTTGAATATCCTTTCTTTAGTGTGAAATCTCTCGGCCTGTGTTTCCAAATGATCCCCATTCCCTTTCTTCTAGCTATTCTTTGAGTGCTTCTTCAGCTTCTTTTATCTCGCTTCTGGTTTTGAACCTTCAATTTTGTAATCATTTGTCTCTAGTTCCTGAGTGTCTTTTTCTTATCTAGTTCTCGCTTTTGTAGCTTTATTTTTCTTTTCTCTTCCTGGACAACTTCTATGGCACCTATTAATTCTTCTCGAAGTAAACTTCTGCCTCTTAAATTTCTCTTCATATGCTTCATATTCTTCTTCTCGAAATCTTATTTATCGTAGTCTTTTATTACCATGAATAGAACTCTCCTTTGCCTCATTGAAACACTGACTTCATCTTCATCCTAGATGGATGAGATGTCTTCTTTGGTGAAATTTTTTTTGAAACTTTCTTTTGTAGTTCTTTTTACCTTATATGTTTGTATGCCTTTTGGAGTAACCTTCATCATTTCTCTTTTTCTTATGAGGATATTTGTTAAAAAAATGAACAATACACTTACTCACAATTAAAACAAATTAAACTAAGCTTACCTCTATACCTACCAACTGTTCCCTTGTTCAGTCTTTTTGGACTTGGTTGGCCACTTCTTCTATCATCCCTCCAGACGCCCCTTGCCGCTTTATGTTATTCTTGTTCCTTTTTCTTTTTCTTTTGGGATCTTTGGATCCTTGAAGGCTACTTTTTATATATGGATTTTCCCTGCTCATTTTCATCTCATGCTATGAAGATTCCATGCTCATCCATGTTTATTGAGTTTAGATCCGACCTTTCTTCTAGTGTTGATATCTTAAAGTTGAACTTTGTATAGGAAGAGATCCTAGCACCTTTTGAACAATTACATATATCTCTCTCTTTCTTTTTCAGATTTCTCTTCCAATCCCTATGATTGAATTCATGTTTTCATCGACTCGTAAGAAGTTGTTTGTGATATCTTCATCTTCCTTTCATTTTTAGTCGCTCAACCTAATCTCTCTAGTTTGAAACTTTGTTGTTTTGATTTTTGAACTTCCTTCATAAATATTTTCTAAAGCCTCATTCTAAATCTCTTTAGTAGATTTACAATGTGCAACTTTGGTGAATACCAGATCACCGAAGTACCATTCAAAGTGCATTTATGGCTTTCTAATTATTCTCACCCTGAGTTTCACTACTTTTTTCATTTGTTGGTGGAACTGCTATGCTTATGTATCCATCTAAGTACTGATTGCCAAACCTCTTAAACTCTCAGTCTTCAGATATATGCCTTCATCCTTATGCTCCAAAAAGAGCACTTTTTTCCATCAAACCTGTATTCCATTTTATACAGTTGGTACTTCCATGATCACCTTTCAAGTTAACTGATTGGCTGAACTTGCTCTCTGATACCAATTGTTGATTACCGAGAGGTAATCAAGACAATGTAATTATAATCATTTTTCTTCAAATACAGTATCAATGTAGAATATTAGAATCCAACAATGCAAAGAATAAATAAACAATCACACACATACACACAAGACACCAAGTATTTTACATGGAAACCCAAATCTGTAGAAAAACTACCTAAATTCTTTTTTCTTATATGTCTTGAAGAATTACATCTATTGGAAGCACTAACTTTCTTTTTTGTTTTCCAAATTTTACAAATTGGAAGGAGGCTCCAACCCCCCTAGTTTCTCAATCTACAACCCTGGATGGAAGATCCAACTCCCCAAATCTCTGCTACAAACTGCATGGGAGGCTAACCCCCAATGCTCTCTAGCTACAACTCTGAAGTAAGCAACCACTGCTATTTCCCCTGGCCTCCCCAGCAATTCTCAAGTAGAAGTAGAATGATGGAACCACTGGGCTACATTATGACTCAGGAGATATACCATTGTAAACCTTCTACCAATAAATATGGAACTATGCATCAACTATGCATTAACCTATACCTCAACCTTGTAATCAACCTCAGGAACATAAACAAAGTGCATCAACCATGCACCAACCTGTAATCAACTCCACTATAAACAAGTGCATCCAACCATGTACCAAGTATGTACCAATCATGTGTCAACTACTTATCACCATGACTCATGAATATGTACCAACTTCATCAAATATATACTCCTATGTATGTAATAACCATCAACTACTTTGTCTCAACCATGTAATTCTCAACATGTACCTCAAACTAAAAAGTCCTCATCAATTTCATCATCCAAATATGATTTAGCTCAGTAATAGACTTTGTGTATATGATCACATCTTAAGCAAACCTTCCTTAACCTTAAAAGTAAGAAGAGACTATCATTTTAATCAAACTTTTCTTTAGTCTCACATGCCTAGTTTGGGATTATTCAACAACCCTAATTTGAAGTAATCATAACTTTGATCTTGGTAACGTGATAAAGATCTAAAACTGACATAGCTAAATGTTATTCAGTTTTTATGCAATTCCTCCAAGTGGCACTACTTGAACCTCTGAGAAAATGAGGTATAGAAAAATGGCATACCTTAAGGAATTTTGGCTTATTCTGTAGAGAGCTTCTACCTTTGTATATGTCTCCAGACAAAATATTTGGATGAAATGATCTTGAAATTTTACAAAGAATAATATATAATGTTACCTAAATCTCAACACATTTGTCTCAATTTAATTGGGATCTTTTTATAATACTCTAGGACGCTTTTTAATTCAAACACTGACATTTTGACTAGTTTCGGTACTGGACACAAACCCTATTTTCACAAAGTGTAACTCCTAAAATACAACGACCCACAAGATTCATTTTTAACCACAGACACTTTGATATGTTTTCTCACTTGTATATCAATTTTAGGATCTAATCATTATATAAAAAGTTATAGAGAACATGGTGAGATGACCTGAAAATAACATACCTTTAGAAAGCACCATCAAAAGAATTTATCCTTCCGCATTTCGCCCTCCTTTCTTCATCACTTTCTCTCGTAATTTAGGCTTTCTAGATATCATTTTTATACCTCTAAACACCTATATATATTCAATATTCCAAGTTTGATTAAAATGAGAGAACCTTTGGCCTCTTATTTATTTTCTCCAAGTAGCTTCCTTTAAAAAACATCTTCTAGGTCACTTGGCCCCACTTTCCCTTATTTTAGGGTTACTATCCACTTCTAATTCTCTCCATTAAAATTATTATTGAAATAATTTATTTTGCATTCACTTTGGAATTATAATACACCTATCTCTCACTTATTTTATTATTTACCTTTAAAATCTCTTCAACCACTTCTTTTGGATTACTTTGACCTTTTGGGGCTTTGTAGATGACATATGAGGGTCTCCAACTGTGAAGCCCATAACTCTCAAAACCATGAGAAGTTATGTGACGCTCTAAGCACCACTGGTAATGGCATGAAATGTACTATCCATATAGAATAGTATTATTCAAAATGTATCATAACTCATACTGCTACTCCATCAAATAAACTTCGGTCCATTACCCAAACTGGCCTCCAACTTCTCATGGCCATAACTTCTAACCGTGAGGAATTATGTGGGATTTTCCACATGCTCAATCGAAATGAAATGGAAAAGAAATATCCATCTAGGATATTTTCCCTCACAAATTCACTTTCCCTTCATCTCATTTTTCCACACTTAAGCATGGGTTCACATTCCACAAATGCACTTCCCTGCATGGCTTTCACCATAAGGGGACTAATTTTGGAGTTCATACATATTTACTTATTATCAACCATGAAAAACAATAATGAGTCATATTTTACATCAAACACTCATTGGGGTCCATTACCCAAACCTTGTGCTATAGGGTCTTTCTTCATGGGTTGACATCAATGACAACCAACCTTAATCAACAAATCACTGTCTTTAGTGAACCCACTAAAACATAGAGAAGTGAGGAGGAGGATCAAGGAATAATGATTAATGCTATAGGTATGGTGATGATCCCAAGGAAAATGGTATTAGTTTGTTATGATCCCAATGTTGCATGGTGATATTCCAAATGTATAATGTAATTTAATTAACCGATCAAACTAAGTGAATAGAAGAGAATATTCTCCTAGAGGAATCTTCTCCCTAAAATATAGGAGAATGAATAATGAATAATAAATGTAGGTAAAACTTTAGGAAAAATAAATCCTAGGTGTGTGTGAAGTATCTCCAACACCCCCCTTGAACATCACTATGGTGAAAATAAAGAATGGGTCCTAGTAAAGAGGCCATGTTAGGTACCCAAATACATAATATACACTGAAATACATGAGGAAAGAGGTAAACAATCATGGGAAGGCTCCCCCTCAAAGTACAATGTACGTAAAAATAAGAACTGACAATTTCTAGGAAACTGTGTCCTTCACTCCAAGATTACTACGCAGAGAACAAAACTTCTGCTCGGTGAAGGTCTTGGTGAAGATGTCTGCAGTATGTTCTATTGAAGGACATAACTGAAGGTCGATTATCCTCTTGTGTACTAAGTTCTAGATGTAGTGCATGTGGATCTCGATGTGCTTCATCTCCTACCTCTGAAATGGATCTCTGCAAAACTTCAGAGTGCTCTATTTGTCACAGCAGATGATGATAGAATGATAAAAATGAATGCCCAACTCAGTGATAAAATATTTTAGCCACATAGCTTGGATGGTTATGTTAACTACGCTTATGTAATTTGCCTCAGCTGAAGATAAAGCAATAGAATCCTGCTTCTTTCTTGACCAACATATAGGCCCGACAACAAGACTAAGTGAGTAACTAGATGTGGACTTGTGATCAATGCTATCACCAACCCAGTTAGAATCAGTGAACCTGATGACATCCACTATAGATTCTACTTCATATTGAATTCCAAAGGTGATGGTTCCCTACACATATCGAAGGATATGCTTTGCATCCTTCCAATGTATCTCATATGGCTTCTACATGAACCTAGAGAC
>SNQJ01S0155331.1:9150-22459 GCA_010110895.2 Picea sitchensis
ACAGAAAGACCACGCATGGCTTATGTTGATAAATGAATTTAATTATGCATGAGTTGAACCAAGTCAGACTTGCAGTCCGTCCTCAGGAATTTGTTTCCCCTTGTCTATCTCCTAAGATGCCCCAGTATAGATCTCTTCACAGAGATTCCCTCCTTGGAAAGGTTTACCAAGAACTTGGAAAAGGGACTTGAATGGGCAAGTCTTAATAACCCTGTACGAGGAGGAATGACCCTCTTAAAATTCTGAGGTAGCAGCGTAGGGATAAACAACGAATCAACGGATGAGATCCCATCAGAAGACCCAGGGTCATTCACAACCGTTAGATTGATGAATGAAACAAGGGCATTACATACCTTGCCCCTTTTCCCTCTATTCTCATGAATAGCGAGGAAATCGGGATCGTAGACCCCCAAGGTCCATGAGAACATTTGGACCATTGATCTTTCCACATCCACGAAGTAGTGGAAGAATGCGCGAGGTGGGACAGATTTGAGCCGCTAGATCTTAGCTAGAAAAACCCGACAGCCGTTGGATCCGTTAAGAGATGCATGAGGGTTGAACCTTCATGAACAGTAGGGGTAAAATCCCGACGAGAGGGTTGACACATCGGGATATCGGTACTCGGGATATCGGAATTCTCGAGGTCGAGAAAGTCGGGGCATTTCAAGTCCCAAAACAACGAAATGATCTGGACCGTCCGGTTGTGCAGACACGTGGCAGAAATCGAGAGCCCGTCAGTATATCGTCTACCGGGGTTTTGAGTTGACAGAGAATTTCTGTCATCGGGGTATCAAAAACTTCGAAATCATGAGATTGGATCAAGGCCGTCTATCTGTCGGAACACGTGGCGGAGATCCAGACCATCGGGGAAGTCTGGATAGAAAAGTCAATAGGTGCATTGGGGTTCAGTATTTCGCAAGTCCTGAGGACAAGACTTCTAGAGCATCAGAAGTCGCAAAATCGTGAGAGACGATCAGGACCGTCCATCTTGAGGAGGATGCATGGAGGAGATTAGAGCATTCGAAAGGTTTCCTGAAAAGAAAGTCGACCATCGACATTTCAGGAGTCGGGAAATCGAGACTCCCGTGGACAAGAAGTCCTTGCAATTCAGAATCGTGAAATCTGAAATTTCGACAAGGAAGGGAAAGCTCCATCGTGGGGGTCAGCTGTTAGCATAGCGGAGAATCAGGATTTGATAGATCGGCAGTCCCGAGAACAAATGCATTTCAGCATTTGAAACCCCGAAGTCCCGATAGAAATCAGGGACCATTGGTTTCATGGGTGATCACAGCCATTGATCGCGCTAAAGGCAAAAAGGGGTTATTGATTGACGTCATATCGGGAATCGGAGGATCGCGAGTCCTGAGGAAAAATGCATTTCGGCATTGAAAAGTCCAAAACCCCGATAAGCAGTGTGGCTGCGGTCATATGGGGGAAGGTCACGTGGACCAAAGGTCTAGCCCGAAGGGCTAGCTGAAGTCAGAGCGCATCGGCTTTTGGAAGCCCAAAACCTCGAAAGGAGATAAGGCTGCGGTCTTGTGAAATAGTGGTCATATGCGCCAGCAGTTTAGTCAGGAGGGCTAGCGCGTAAAGGGGCGCATCGACAAATCGGAGATCGGGAGTTCGAGAGGACAGTAACTCTTGTCATTGGGAATCATGAAACCCCAAAACCCAAAATTATCATCGGGAAATGTCACAGGCACGTGAAGAAGAGGCCTTGACAGGGAAATAAGGACCTATGGATCGGGTTTGGCCTTTCGCTGCTGCGAGCTTCGGGGATTCTCATTGTTGAGAAATCAATGAAAAAGTTTTATTTTAGGTAGTGGTTATGTTACATAACCCCACAATAAACCATTCTATGTGCTGCACATCCTAGATTTGGAATGTTATCCTATCCAATAAGATTTTAAACTATTGGTCATAATACCATACGATCTCTCATTCCTTCTGCTTGATCTCTTTTATTTTTGTGATACACTAGGATTCTGACTTAGGTTTCGGGAACACCCTATGTAGATCTTGCTTAATCTTGGCCAAGGACCTCCCATGTCCCACTAGCGCAGTAGCCTTATACTTCATATACCACATCAATGCTCTGTCCCTGAACATGGTCTCCAACTACATGATTTTGGTTTCTTCATTTGTGATTCTCTTCACATACTAGATTGTTTCACATGTAAATCAATGTTGCTATGCATCATCCTTACCCATTCCATGGAACACAGGTAATCTCAGTGTACTGTCTTGATTTTCCATATTCAAATTGGATCTAGTTCCTCTTCTCTGACTACTAAGGTCTTAATATTGCCACACCACTATTCCTCAGGGTAAAGTATTGTTGACTTCACCTTCTTCTTCACTCATCTCTTCACTTATCTCTTCTTCTTATCTTTCTTCTAGGGATGATTTTAGGGGCTAAATTTCTCTTATGGGCTAATTTTCCATGGTTTTTCCCAAAAACATATTTGCTATTCTAAAAATGATTCGCCCAAATTCTATAGGATAAAATTATTTTACCTTAAAAATCGCCAAAATTTTATACAAACTATATAAAATCCTTAGAAATTTGAATATTTTTAAAAAAATATCGCCAAACATTTATAGTTGGCATATGAAGGATTAGTAAGATTCCCCAGGGTTTATACATTTTAAAATAAATTTCCATCCTTAAAATCATCCCTGCAAGTTTCTTCTACTCTAGAATATCTTCACTATTTTTTGTGTTTTCTTCTTGATTAAAAATGCGCAAGGTGGGTGGTACAAAGGGGGGTAAGTCCATATTCTTATGAAAATTATCGCGAGGCTACCTTGAAGATTGTCTACTTGCATCCGCGCAAGACCATCTAATATTGTTAATTTGTCTCCCACACCAATAGGGGAGCCTCCATCCTCCTCTTCTTCTATCACATCAACATGTTGCACTCTACCTTCTTGTCCTAACTCTGCACCAAAAATGTGGGATCTATCTTTTGGGTTGACATGTCACACACTCGACCCCTAAGTACCTTTTTAAGGGATGAGGTATAAATTTTTCGCTTAAGTCCGACGAATAAGGTGTCGAGGAATATTCTCTTTCTCTCGATGGACAGTCTCGATGCATGTAGATCTCCCAAACTGCGGTTAGGTTCCATTCAACACCTAAGGTTCACCAATACTACTAGACCTCACCTCACTAGTCAACCCATTGAAGATTAACATGCACCATCACAATGATGTTCTTAGTCAACATCAATTCTCCATGTCACCGTAGGGCGCTTAGGCTTGCTTGACTAGATGATGACATTTGTCCCTTTCATATAGTCCAATTAAAACACTTAATTAATATTTCATAGAATACTATTCTTTGGTAATTAATTACTTAAACCTCTCTAACGCTAATTATTCTCCGCAAACTAATTATCCAATAATTAAATTTTTCTTAGCCTAAATACTCATGGCCCAGTAATTACCGAGGTTTTACTTTCTCTTCCCCTCCTTAGAAGTAGTTTATCACTAACTCAATAAATTACTCATATGATAATTAAGAGTAATTATATTATAACACAATGAGGTTAATTTCTCCATAATATACTTAAGTTGATTAACCTTAATTAAGTATGTAATTCAATTCCTCCTCGACACACAACTCCATGCTGAATTTTCATGTAATTTAACACACACACACACATATACATATTTATTTACTGGGAAAATGATTAGCTATATTCAACCTCATATTTATTATCACAAATTGTCCTTTTATTAATTAAAATATAATATAATTATATTTAATTATACTATAATATGATTCATTTATATCAAATGAGCACTTAAGATTATTAATATCCATTAATACCTAATCCTCCGGACTTTGGCGAAGATACCTCATCAAGATTTTATGAATATACCCAAATCTCCTAAATGTTGAAATTTCGAAGAGGTTCCCACTTAGGTTATATTATGATGCAATATGATATTAATTATATTACATTATGATGTAAATAAATCACATCACACATTCATTATAATCAATTACATCAATATAACCTCGTTTGAATTAAATGTGTTTAATATTCATGCAAACTTTGGAGTGCAGGGAGGTAGGTTAGGGCCTTCGGCCATTTTTTATTGTTCCTTCCATTATCCCCAAACATCCAGAGACCTGAAGCTTCGAACTCCCGAAGGGTCTACACTTACACATGACTTCACATTAAATAATAAATTAAAAAGGGAAATAGGGTTGGTACTTTATCATGTACCAATATCACAATAAACTCATATATATATATAAACTCTTTGGAATATTCTGCCAATGTTTATGAAAATTCCAAATATTGTATTTAATATTTGAATTAGAGAGAGAGAGAGTGTGTGTTCTCTAGGTCAATCTCCTTCGGCTCTCCAACACCTCCTTTATACTCAAATCTCCTGGAGCCTCAGAGTCCCAAAACCCCGAAGTGGCCCTGCTTATGCACGTTTCCACATTATTTAATATTTACAAACAGTTGGCTTCATTCATGTGTAACCATTTTAATGAAACTTAATATAATATAATATATTATTTATATTCCTTGAAAATTACGCCCAAGTTGTCCCTGAGGTGTAGGATAGTTGGTGACAGACTGTGTTGTTAAGCCACTCCGTGTTGTTAAAGTCATCGGTTCGAAACCTGCGGGGACAAAAAATCCAACCATGTCAAGGGTTGGTGTGGCTCAGGCCAGGTGCGATCCCTGGGTGATTTTGATGGCTTAGATTCCCTTGAGTCGCGATTTCTCAAGCCACAGGTTAATCCCGCAACTAGCAGGTCCCAGACAAATTAACAAACAAAAAACAAATTACGCCCAAGTTTTAAATTCTCCAATATTATATTCAATAATTGAAAATAGAGAGAGTGTGTGTTCTCCGAGTCAATCTCCTTCGGCTCTGCCATGCAACTATTCATTTTGAATTAACCTGGAGTTCAAGAGTTCCAGAGTCCTGAAGGGGACCCACTTGTAATTACATTGTGGTTTAAATACAATGAAATAATTTGGATTATAATGTAATATATAATGTATTAAAGGTATATTATATTGAATTATGTTAATTGATCACATTAAATACAATTATTTAATTAATTGTATTTCTTACCTTTACAACCTTGCACAGTGAAAGAAAGGATTCGAGCATTCAACTACTTTGGCGCATTGAATCCCATCACCTAAACATATTGGAGCCCAAGAGCTCCGAACTCTTGGAGTTCCGAATACCACGAGATGGTTAAAGTATTTGGTCACTGTTTTTTCCCTGGTGTGTTTGGCATTAAAATAATAACAAATATATTCTCTTTGGTCTCAGGTCTTTTACGCTCCATGGGATTTAACCTCCATTTTTCAGAATAATAAAATAATATTAATATTAATAATAATAATCATATGTACATAAACATATATACATATATTTCCATAGTCTTACTTAGTTTTGATTTAAAGGAAATTATTTTCTCTTAAAAATAAGGAAAGGAAAAATATAGTTTTCGAGGCTTTATAAAGAGATTTAATAAATGTTTATATTCCAAGGAAATTTGTCCATTCTGGAAATTAAAAATATAATTATAATCTCTCCCTTCTCATGGGTAAACCTGTTCTTTACTACTCTTACTAAATTTAAGGAAAATGGTCCTAAGACAAAGATTTACCTCCACAGTAAATTCGATGCTTCTACGAGGATTTACTGCCCACCAAAATTTAAGGGGATTCTTTCCAAATTTAGGAGATTTAACACAATTTAAATGTAAATGTTTATTTATGCCCCCAATAGAATTTTGAGAACCTTTTCATTTTAATTCATTTAGACCAATTTCATGCTTATGTCCTAATTAGTTTTCCTCAATAATAATTTATAAGGACTTTTAATGTTTTCGCCATATTTGGGATTATTACCTAAAGTCCACATAGATATGATATACTCTAACCTTTCTAGCATAGGATTTGAGGACATACTAAAATGGAACACTATTATGCAGAAAAACCACTCCCTCTTATTTAAGATGTTTTATAGAGATTTTTTTAACTGGTCAGTCATCATTTTCCAAGCATGCATTAAATTGTACAACACAGTCAACCACAACATCCACTCCCAGAAATCTTATTTTAGCAGAAAGATAGTCAAGAGATAAGGAATTAAATCAAAAGAGCTCCAGCTAACACATTGTATTTTTTTTGCTTAAATTTCTCAAGTCACTTTTGTCAAAAATTAAACTTACACAGTTCTAAAACATAATATACAATTTTATCTCATCTAAACACTACCGAAATTTAACCAAATATACTTATCTAGAAACCAGATAATGATGCAATTGCTGAAAGGGGTTCCCTTTTCCTCCCAACCGTAGGCACAACAACTCCTGAACGGAATTACCACTGGCCACCCCCTAGCTAGATCATGATGCTATGAGAGAGACTCTTCCTTCTATTCAACAACAACCAGAGACAGAGGTCACTCTCCTCCTCCCACAAGAACTTGGCAGATCGGTTTTATCTCCACCAAGAAAGAGGGTGTATAATGAGTGCTTCCTCAATCACTCATCTTCTCTGTAACCCCATTTATAATCTTGGACTAAAAACACTGCCCAACAATTCCCATACCTAGAAAAAAATCATTTTTCAGTTCTCTTCAGAACCAGAGAGTTGCACATGCCTTCTCTCTTCAAAAAATGGTCACCAGACCCATTCCTTCTTGCCCCCCCATATTTTCCCACAGATTTTCTCTCTTTTCTTGCCTTCCTCAACAAGATTTTGTGGGTCCAAATCCCCATTTTTTGGGTTATGTTAGGAAGTTATCATATGGGTACTCTTCCCATCTTCTCATTGACTCTTGAGGAGGACTTCCAAACTACCATCCTGACTCATAATTTACTTCTCTGGGTCAAAGGACTGTTCTGGGTTTGAATAATTTAAATCCACCAGAGTACTATTTTGGTAGGGGTCATCTCAACGATTACTGGTTCCCCTCCCCATATCTCTCATGCATCGTGATCTACCTTGGAAAACACCTTCAATAGTTATGCAACACTTTCCATTTTATTTAGTAACATAAATATATACATTACCTTTTATAACAAAAAGGTTCATCAATTCCAACATCCCCACATATTCAGTCTACCCATATTATTTTAACAAGTTATAGTTATATTTACAAGATGGGGGAAACATGGGTATTATAATCCCCTCCCCCTTAAAGAAACATCATCCTCGATGTTCTACATGCCGATGTGCTCTGTATGTACAACAATAAACAAAAATGGGTATGTAGGTTTCATGGCATCCTCCATTTCCCATGTAGCTTCATCTGGACCAAAGTGTTTCCACAACACCTTGACCTATGCAATGGTTCTCTTCCTGAGTGATATTTATTTCCTATCTATTATGCATTATGGCTTTGTGAGGAATTATCCCTCTGGTTCCACTTGAATCAAAGACCAATCAATTATATGATTAGAATCATGTACATATTTCTTCAGCAACAAAACATGGAAAACATTATGTGTCTTCACTATGGGAGGAAGTGATAGTATATATGCTACAGGTCCCACTCTGTCCAAAATTTCAAAGGGTCCACAATACCGAGGTGCCAACTTGGCACAAGATCCCATTCTCAAGGAAATTTTTCTGGGCCTCAATCAGAGATACACATGATCCCCTCCTTTGAACTCTCTAAGATTCCTTTTTCTATATGCATCGTTTTTTTTGTCTATCATGAGCTACTTTTAGATTCTCTTTTATTTGAAATACTTTTTGTTCGATTTATTTTATCATATCTAGTCTGAGTGTAATTATGTCTACTGGGTTATTCCAGCTGATTGGAATAGTGCATTTTCTACCATAGAGGGCCTCAAAAGGGCTCATCTTCAATGACTCTTGATAGCCATTGTTAAAAGAAAATTCTGCCAGTGGTAGGTAGTCTTACCACTTCTTGGGTTGATGCATCACATGCATCCTTAACATGTCCTCTAACACTTGGTTTACCCTCTCTGTATACCCATCAGTTTGAGGGTGATAGGCTGTACTAAATAGCAATTTAGTTTCAAAACCAACAAACAAAGATTTCCAAAAAATTGAAGTAAATTTTGTATCTCTATATGATATGATTTCCTTAGGCATGCCATGCAATCTAAATATTTCTTCCATGAAAATAATGAAAATATATATTTCCTTGAAAGTTGACTTGACGGGAATAAAGTGAGCATCCTTGCTCAGTTTGTCCACAACTACCATAATGGTGTCATTCTGCTTGGTTGATTTTGGAAACCCTTTGATGAAATCCATGGAGATGGTTTCCCATTTCCATTCTGGGATTGGTAGGGGCTGAAACAACCCTGCTAGATGTCGGTGCTCTGTCTTAACTTGTTGATATTCTAGACATTTAGCTAAGTAATTATCTATGCCCTTTTTCAGTATGGGCCAATAAAATAGTTTCCTAGTGGTTGTGATCATTTTCTGATAACCATGATGACCAGTATATGGTCTGTTATGTAGTTCATCCATTAAGAACCTCTTCAAGTCGTCAAAATTTGGAATATACAACCTACCTTTGTAAGTTAGCATGCCATCATTCAACATTTGATATCCCTCATACTTGAGTCCTGTGGGATCTTTCTCTAGGTATGATTTCATAGTCTTGAAAAATGCATATGTTTCTTCTGCACTTTTGACTCTCTCTTTGATGTCTAATTCATAGGTTATTATAGATTCCAAGTGAATCACTTTCACACTTATAATAAGGGCATCAACCACCCTATTTCCTTTTCCTTTAATATGTTTGATTTCAAAATCAGACTCACTAAGGAGAGCCATCCACCTAGCTTGTCTAGAATTGAGTTTTGGTTGATCAAACAAATATCTCAACCCACTATGGTCTGTCATAAGTACAAATATTCTACCTAGGAGGTAATTCCTCCACATTTTTAAAGCATGTATTATGGCATCCAATTCAAAATCTTGGGTCACATAATTGATTTCATTGTCATTCAAGTTTTTGGATTAATAGAAAATCACATGCCTTTCTTGCATAAGGAATCCTTTGAGCCCTTCCTTGCAAGAATTTGTACACACAAGGAAGTCCTTGTTTGGGTTTACAATCCTCAACATGGGTGCATTGTTTAGAAGGTATTTCAATTGTTGGAATCTCTCTTCACAATATGATGTCCAAATGAATTGAACTTCGTTTTTCTGAAGGGAGGTGATTGGGAAACCAATCTTGGAAAATCCCTTTATGAACCTTCTATAGTATCCTTCTAGGCCCATAAAGGATTTGATATCAGATACAATTTTTTGGGTAGGCCAATCCATAATGGATTTGATATTTTCAATATCAATTGCCACTCCTTCTTCAGAGATAACATGGCCTAAGTAATGGACTTGTTTTTGGAAAAATTCACACTTACTAAAATTTGCATAGAGCTATTGTTCTCTTAGCACTTGAAGAACTAACTTGAGATGTTCTTCATGCTCTTCTCTACTCTTAGAATATATTAGGATATCATCAATGAAAACCAACACAAATCTTTCCAAGAACTTACTAAGTACATTATTCATTAGGCACATAAAAGTGGTTGGTGCATTGGTAAGCCCAAATGGCACCACCACAAATTCATAGTTCCCATATCTTGTCCTAAAGGTTGTTTTGTGGATGCATTCAAACTTAATTCAGACTTGATGGTATCCATAACTTAAGTCAATCTTTGAAAAAATTGTAGCACCCCTTAACTGGCCAAACAAGTCATCAATCCTCGACAAGGGATACTTATTCTTAATGGTCATCTTATTGAGTTGTATATATTCTATGCACAACCTGAGTGTGCCATCCTTCTTCTTCACAAACAAAGATGGTGCTACCCAAGGAGACACACTAGGCCGAATGTAACCTTTTTCCAACATCTCCTTTAGCTTTAGTTTGAGGTGAACTAGATCTGGTGTACTTATTATATATGGTGCTCTAGAAATTGACACCACTTTGGGTACAAGTTCTATTGAAAAGTCGATATCTCTCCTTGGAGGTAGACATGGGACACCTTCTTGAAACACATATTTATACTCTCTTAATATGGTATTGTCCTCTAGGCTTGGTTTATTTTCCTCAGCAGAGTTCAACACTTGTATTGCATACAAAGGACATCCTTTTCTGCAATACTTCTTCACTTGAAGCACTGATATTTGTCTCGCTGAGACATGCGTTTGAATTTCTTGTAGGGTTATTTTTCTCCCTTCTTCATCTTCACACTCCAAAGTTTTATTATAACATTCCAACTTGGCTTTATGGGCAGCCAACCAATCCATGCCAATAAACATGTCATAATATCCTAAAGGGAGCATGCTTAGGGTTTCTTGGGTGGGTAAACCATTCATAATGAATTTGCATGCTGGTATGACATATGTTACCTTTCATTTTGTTCCAGTGGCTAGTTGTAACAACCATGATTTAACATGTTTAACTTGCTGCAATTTACATTTCTCGACAATTTGAGGGGCAACATAACTCAGATTAGAACCAGGGTCAATTAAAATTGAAACTAGATGGCTTAAAATCATACCTTCCATCTCCACCACTGAAGCTTGGTGGTCATCTTGTCTATTATATAGGACTACATAAATTTAAAGCATGCTCCTAGCCACATCATTGACTGTGGTAGCCTCCTAGATGTTGTAGACTCTTCGATTGTCCTATTGCCTATGTGGGAAATCCCTCAGCAGATGTTCTTCTCCACAACCCCAACATTTCAAGGGTTCTCTCTTTGTATTATCAGTCTTACCTGGGGCTGATCCAAAGGGTTTATTACCACTCTAAGATGGAAAATTCTCCTGATACACACTTTTAGTAGGAAGGCTCATCTTAGAAATTTTCCCATGACTCTTAAATATTGAGTATTTAAACCCCTTCTTCTTGAATCCCAAATTACTTTTCTTCTTCAAGTCCTTATGAGGTTTTGCCTTATTCTTGAATTTCTCATAGTAGTACCTTGCCTTTTGAATAGTGCCTTCTAAAGTATTAGGTTCATCAAACTCAATTATGTCCCAGAAGGGTTGAGGTAGTCCACTAATAAATCATTGCATCTTTAGCCTTTCATCCTTTATGTAGGGAACATACCTCATCAACTCAATAAATTTGTTGATATATTCATCTATTGTTATTTGTCCCAGTTTGAGTTCATATAACTCCTTGGTCTTCCCATCATAGTATTTTTCAGACAAATAATTCTTCTTGAAGTATTTCTCAAATTGTTTCCATGACAAGTCTTTCTCATGGATTCCTTTCACATTCCTAAGGTCCTCCCACCAAATGGAGGCATTTCCATTCAAGTTGAAAATATCTATTCAGGCCTTTATGTTTTCATAGTAGTCATGGACTCTGAAGTACTTCTTCAATCCAAGTAGCTAAATTTCTTCTTCTTCTCTCTTTTTAATTTCTCCATCGAAAGTGGGTGGTTTGGATTTCTTAAACCCTCAAGGGTCATGGCTCTTGGAATGTTTCCTTTTCTTTATTCTCCTCTAGGAATGTTAACTCATCTCACTACTAGACAATTCCTTGGAGTTGTCAGTTTCCTCACTAGAGGATTCTTTCATTAAATGCCTCTTAGCTCCATGTTGGGCCTTCTTTGAGGTTCCCCTCCTTGTGTGGCTACTTTCAGGACCATGTTTTTGTATCTCAAGTGGAATTTGGGATTTATTAGTATGATGTCTATCCACATTACTAGTTGTTGGACCATGTTGCAACTTCCTTTGTATATCTGATAGGATTTGCAGTATGACTGCATTAATTTCAGTTTGTTTTTCATGTTCTTTTATCATCCTTTCATTGTCATCCTTACAACTCTGTAATTCTTCCATGAGGCTTCTTGCACTTTCATCCAAACACAGAGGGGTTTCCACTGCCCTCCTCTCATCAAATTCTTCTTCTCTATTGTGGGAGCTTTCCCCCAACTCATGGCGTGTCACCATTATTTACACTGTAGTTTTCCTTGCTGTCCACTGACTGTTTGAGTGTTGATAAAACATTTTTTTTAGTTAATTATCTACTAGTTTATGAACATCACATGTAATTTGTAAGGTGGAGTTAGCTTCATTATTTGGAACATTAGCAACAAACAACTCAAATTTTTAAAATATAACAACAACATATATTTGTGTTCCTCTCTTTAGTAGTGGTTTAAATAAGCTTCTTATGAATGGGGTAAGATAGGGTGTTAGCCCTTAAAAGTTCTCTAATAAAATTGGATTCGATCCATTCATGAGCCCAAACAGGCCAAGTGTTGTTTCCCGCTCTAATACCAGTCTGTCAGACACCCGACCCTTAAGTACCTTTTTAATGGATGGGGTATAAATGTTTCTCTTACCTCCGATGAATAAGGTATCAAGGAATATTCCCTTTCCCTCGAGGGATAGTCTCGATGCATGCCATATCTCTCGAACTACGGATATGATCCATTCGACATCTAAGGTTCACCAATCCTACTTGACCCCACTTGACTCATCAACCCATTGAATATTAGCATGCACCATCACACTAATGTTCTTAGTCAACATCAATTATCCATGTCACCGTAGGGCGCTTAGGCTTGCTCAACTAGAGGATGACATTTGTCCCTCTCCTATAGTCCAATTAAAATACTTAATTAATATTTCGTAGAATACCGTTCTTTGGTAGTTAATTACTTAAAACTCACTAAGGATAATTATTCTCCAAAAACTAATTATCCAGTAATTAATTTTTGTTTAGCCTAAATACTCATGGCCCAGTAATTACCGAGGTTTAACTTTCTCTTTCCCACTTTAGCACTAACTCAATAAATTACTCATATGATAATTATGAGTAATTATATTATAACACCATGAGGTTAATTTCTCCACAATATACTTAAGTTGATTAACCTTAATTAAGTGTATAATTCAATCCCTCCCCAACACGCAACTCCATGCCAATTTTTCATGTAATTTAACACACACACACACACACATATATAGATATAGATATTTATTTATTTACTGGGAAAAAGATTAACTATATTCAACCTGATATTTATTATTACAAATTGTCCTTTTATTAATTATATTATAGTATGATTAATTTATAGCAAAGGAGAAGTTAGGATTATTAATATCCATTAATACCTAAGTCTCTGGACTTTGGTGAAGATACCTCATTAGGATTTTATGAATATACCCAAATTTTCCGAATGCAAAAATTACGAAGAGGGTCCCACTTAGGTTATATTATGATGCAATATGATATGAATTATATTACATTATGTTGTAAATAAATCACATCAAACATTTATTATAATCAATTACATCAA
>SNQJ01S0155332.1:3373-17322 GCA_010110895.2 Picea sitchensis
TTCAAACTATGTATACTAACAATCCAAGTCATTTTCATCTATTCAAGGGTACAAAGAAAAGGGAAGTATTATTATTTATGTAAGCATCCTTTCAACATACTAAATTTTCCAAATTCAATTCAAATATTAAATGACTTTAATAAATGTGCCAATATTCATGGCCACATTCACACCCAATGCACCCTTGCATTGATATTCAAGCTGCCACACTTGGTGACAAGCACTTTACTATGGTGTGTTGGAGTTTAACCAACCTCTTCACCATATGGATTATTCCCTCTTGTTCACTCTTAAAGCAGGACTATGCTTCCTTCTACAGGTGAATCACGATCCCAAATCAACGCACATGAAACTAAATGTTTCTCTTGAATGCACCCAAGCATTCTTCCTTCACTAGTAACCAGGGTGCCAACACTCACGGCAACCCAATTTTCTCTTTTCTTTAACACCTATACAATGAAAGTAAAATATTGGAAGGCCCTCCTTCCTCAATGGAAAATACATTGTCTTCCCTTTATGAAAACCTGCCTTTCCTCGAAGCAATTCCATGCAATGTGCTAACTATGAGCACCTTTATTCCCCAATCTCCCTATATTGGTCAGTGTACCCATGGTACTCTTTACTCATGCATTTTCTTGCAAGGATTATAACTCATCCTTGACTGGCATAGACTTCCTCTCTCTATTGTTCAGATTCTTCCTTCCTGAATCTTACCCTGCTTGGGTAGCAATGGCATACAACAACCACTCAAAATTATTTGCATATCATTAGGATAATGAAATATTTTTAGAAGGGATTCCTACCAATTCTCTTCATACCTCATTCCACATAGGTATGAACAATATTTTACCTGCTTTGGTTGCTAGCACCCTCTCGAATATTACCTCATCAATGGTGCTTTGTGGGGACTTTTTAAAGTCCCTTCAACAATCTTTTAACAACGACCTCCTCAAAGTTATCCTTTGCTTGAGGTTGTCCATAATTGGAAACTGTCTTTCTCAACAACTCCAATTCCTTTCTACACATGTCAACCATCATAAATATATATATTAGTTGTTAGGTAAAATAAAAATGCATGTATCATAGAATTTTAGTCAATAAAACCTTTTTAGATATGTCCTAGCGTATCTTTATGCACTTCATTACATTATTCTTAATGTTTTCATGAGTGCAACACAACAATTCTCAACTATTTCCTCAATCATACAACCACCATCATTATGGTGTCAAAACATTTACTTTCATCAACATACCAACTTTCTTGTCCTAGAGAAAAACATAATATACGACAAGAAAGGAGTTAAGGCTCTTCCCTTTTCCCCACTCCATCTACAGAGCCTGGGACCTTCAACCCAACTAGGTTATTTTCCAAGGCTTCACTGCCTTTGTTTAATATGGCTTCAACCAAGACTATTAATTCAAACTTACTTACTTACTTACTCTCCTTTATGCAGCTGTACTTGTTCTTCATAACTGCTCATTGAAGACCTACAACTATGTAAACAGTTCAAAGTTCTTAGGGTGGAAAAAGTGTTTCTCCTTTTTCCTTTTCTTTGCTTTTGCAATTACTCGATGTTGGGATATTCCTGCCCTTTTCCTTGAGCAGCCTTGGTTAGGCTCACCCTAACTCTTAGGATACATCAACATGCTTTAATAGCAAACCTTTTTTTCATAATGAGCCATGACCCTGTGCACACTGCACATTACCATTCAGTTATGATAATGGTCTATACTCGTGGGTTAGTTTTCCACTCATATATTTTGTTTTAGAATGTAATCCAAGATTCTTATATAAATAGGCTTGTATCCCACTGCTAAATTCTCAGCAGTCAGTAAGGTGGTGACTCTATTCTCCTGACAGAGTCTTCACACAGTTCTTCCACATGGAACTCCTTTAGCATGCAACTTCCTTATTGCATATCCTTCTCTATCTGTGATGGCCTCGACCTTGAGTTAGATTCCACTGTTTAGAAAATATTCCATAAGGAATATAAACATGCATCTTTGTTATTCATCCAGATTATTTGTCCACATATATTCCTTGTTTTGCTAACTTACATCCATGATGCACTTAACCACATGCATAATCATAAATCATTTAACTTATGATTGTTCACAATTGTTCTCATACAGTCCTCAAAGGATTAATCATGTTGCCTTTTTTCATGACAACATAGCATCCTTGCTCATTTATTCTTTCATCTGTTTATACTAGCCTTTCCTGAGGGAATGAAACACATTCCCCTCAAGCTATCATTCAAAGCCAATCTTTCATGACTCCTCATAATAGAGTCGACCATGCATCCATGGTATTCATTCAATCTTGGCAAGGGTAGTTCTTGCCTTACATATCACTCATCAAGGCAACCATATTGTGCCTTTAGTATACATATATTCTTACATCATAAATGTGCATCACTTGCAAATTTAATATCATCCATACCTAGTTGGTATTAATATCATGATTCATATCAATAAGCTCCACAATGCATGAAATCCATGCACTCAAGCCTATACACACCTATCTCAAACATACATAATGAAAGCTCATTGTTTGCACCATTTCCATGTCATACATGCACATGGACATATCATACTTCCAAATCCTTCTCCCAAGGATGTTACTTCCATTCTCAGGACAAGTTCCATAGAAATACTCAACACTGTGCTTTCGTTTCGTTTGGGAGCTTGTAGTCATTCACATGCTATCCATATGGCCAGTCTAACAAACATAATCATAACTATGTCCCTCTTTCCATATGACAATAACCAACACAAAATTATTCTTGCCTCTCGTGTTATAAGATGACTCAACAACCCATAAATATTATCTGGGCAATTCCAAAAGTTCCCCAAGGCAACAAGACAACTTATCAAGCTTCTCTTTCATGCCTCAAACCATTCTTGGTCAACATATTTCTACAAGGGAATATTTCCCTAAACTCCCTCTTATAGCTATCTGAGTATACCAAGCTATTTCCATATGGTTATCACCCACGTCTGGATGTCAACCTGACCCATTGGGCTTCTAGAAGTGCCCCAACACTTCCTTTACCACATTCAGGATCAACATTTAATCAACCATTTTACCTTGTTTATAATAAATTTTAATGTCTAATAACATTTGGACTATTCCCTTAAAGCTCAAATACAATTTTGAATTATGTTATTTACTAAGTATTCTAGTTCAGAATTCTAGAGTATCTTCAGGTCATAATCAGTCTTAACCATTACACCTTGAATTCCTCCTTCTGTTCAACAATAGTCAGGGATTGAGGTCACTCTCCTCATGCCACAAGAATTCTGGTAGACTAGTTTCCTATCCACCAAGCAAGGGAGGCTGCTGTGATTTCTCAATCAATCACTCTATATTTCTACAGCTTTGTTTATCAACTTGATTAGAAAAGCCCTACCCCACAATTCATGTACCCAGAAACAAAATTTGTTTCTCAGTTCCCTTCGAAACCCAAGAGCTGCAAATGCTCTCTCTTTTCAGAGAATGGTCACCAGACCATTCCTTTGATCATGAGGGATTATACACATATACAATGTTTAATCCTTTATTAAATCAATTCTTATTACTGCTAGGAATCCTTTCAATCCATTCAAATTCAAGTCTTGCTATTAGTGCCCATCAACATAATCCCACTCTTGTAGGATCGACTATCGTTTCTCAAAGAAATGATAGACTTCCTTTTCCATAGACTAGCATGATTCAATATCATTGGGTAAAATCCCAACTGAATTTTAATCTACATCCTTCAATGAACTTGTGCAGATAACTTCCATACGACAATGTTACTCTCAGCAGGCTTATGTTAGCCTAGCCTTTCGGCTGTTCTCCGACCTATATAGGCCCGTGTCTGAATCATGCTATGCTAGATAGGGTAGGGTAGTACACCCTCTCCCTTAAAGTTTTTCTAATAATATTTTTATGTGACTCGTGCATGCGCCCAAGTAGGCCAGGTGTTGTTTCCATGCTCTGATACCAATTTGTAACACACCCAACCCCTTAAAAATGTTTTTAAGGAATGAGGCATCAAAATTTCATTTTCCTTATCCATCTCAAATCTTAGTTCTGCTACTCCATCGAATTCTGCTCGCCACGATCTTTCTAACGACTGTCGCCATGCTCGAATCTGATCTCAGGATTGGGAGATCTTCCCTTCCAAAGTTTTTCGGGGGTTAATAATCATGGACCACGTAGTGCCTACGTGGATCTGACAAATTCATATCACCTCGAATTCTCCGATATCTCGAAGCTCCCCATGCTCCTAGGTCTATGGAAGAGATCCATCCACCATTAATCGACGGTGGATCCTTATCCTTGGGAACACACATGTCTAAGGTAAAATTTGGCGTTCAATGATTTTGGGTGCGCATAGTTTAACAACCCAAATCACCCAGAGTACTTTTATTTCGAAGTCCCGTGGGATTGCCACGTGGTTCTGACCTTCAGGTCTTTCTTCACCACACTATTATAAATCCTTCAGAGTCGTGGAGTCCCAGACTCCTGAAGTCCCGGTACTTCACCATTCACGTGGCCAGGGGGACATGTACAAGGGATTGACACGCGGTGAGGGCCAAGGGTGACACGTGCCCTTGTCAGGGGGTGACACATGTCACGTTATAATGAACCCAGGGGTCTACAAAACATTCGTATCCAAGTGACACGTGGCACCTCAATCGTGGGTCCATGTCACCTTGGGTGACATCAACGAGCCATGTCGACCCCTAACACAACCTTCTAACGTTCCTCCGATCTCACGATCAAGATATGTCCATGTAGACCCCTCGATCTACGACTCCCGTTTCTTCAGAGGTTTAACGTTCGAGAGTTTCGCTATGCAAACTCCCCTTTTATCCCGGAGTCAGTCAGTGTCGGGATTACCACAATCTAGATCTGACGGTCATGGAGGATCCTAAAGGGTCCTCAGATCCACAACTCACATCACTTCGCTGATTTGGCGTTCGGGAGTTTTGGAAATGTCACACCCCCAAATCCTCCAGAGTGTCTAGTCTTCAGATTATAAGATCTGGTGACACGTTTCCTTAACGATGGATGACTGAGATGGACTCCGATGTTCATGATTTTTGGAGCCTTCACACTTTAATGAGTCTCATCCAACTTCCTCCGGAGCGCTGAGTCTTTGGACTACGAGATATCCTGCCACATGGACTAAACAAGTAATTTCCAGAGATGACACATGGCAAGGAAGGGAGGACACGTGGCCCCTTTAGTGGGTGACACGTGTCACATTTTAATGGACTTATAGGTCTGTAAAATGCCCAAATCCAGGTCATGTGGCACATTGATCATGGGTCCACATCACCCCCCCTTTTTCCTTAATGCACACATACTCCTCAAAGTCCCGAAATCTCTCCATGTATCCTCGACCATTCGGTGATCGACATTCAATGTTCTACGTTGAATGTCGACATTTGACGTTTGGCGTTCGACGTTCTACGTTGAACGTCAACGTTCAACGTTCGGTGTTCTACGTTGAACGTCCCTCTACGATACTACACCCCAAATCCTTTGAACTCTTGAAATGGTCAACACCAGACTGACTATATCGTAGATACGACGATTGGAATAGTTCCCGGGCATCGTCACATCTACGAACCAAATTAACTTCGGGCTCCAGGGCTTCGGGGGATCCATCTCCCTTACAAAGAATACCAAAATTCACCGAACTCGTGAAGATTGAAGGAGTCGAGGGGTTAACACTTGCGCTCCTTCTCCAAATCCAATAGTCATGACAGACCTTGGATCCTCCAGAATGGATCTTGTCCGCTTGTATTCCAAACGAAAGGATCTTCCCTTTCGAGACTTAAATCTCACTATCCTTCTTGAGCTTCGTTATTTCTGAAAGATTTAGGCACTGGCATGTGCTTTGCGCTCTTTCTCCTGAGCTTAACAAACTCATTCTCCCAAGAGACTCAAAACAACTGAGAATGTTGACATACATATGGGAAACTAAGCCCAAGGTTGACGAACTCACAATTCATTTTCTTAAACTTGAGCCACTACATGGCTTGAGCATTTACACGTAAAAACCATATAGTTCCTTACTTGATTATATACACAATCAAGAAAAAGATAAGGGGACACAGTCTAAACATCAAGCAACATGCACATCCCTGAAACATTAACAGGATATCCAACTTCATTTTACAGTTACAACTCAAATATACAGGGTATCAGAATACTTATCTATTTCATATTGTAGCCAATGAACTGACTGTGGGTGTGTGCCTTTTCACCCAACCATAGGCTCAGAGGCATTCACTCTTAGCACTCTGGCCACCCCTGTGTCGAGCCATGATATCACTAGGGAATTATGCCATTTCTTAGAGACCTTCTCTCTGTCACAACATCTCTATGAGGTTTATCAGATGCTTCCCCAACATCAAGCTCACAACCTTCCTCTTTCTTTTGTATATCCAGGTCGCACACTCCCCTTTGTGCATGCGTTCTTGTTTGATGTCTCTCCTGCTCTCTGCAGAGCCTCTTCCTTCGTGTATTTTCCTTGTCTACCCTCGCATGTATCTTCCTCGGAAGGTTATAGGTCTGTCATGTTCCTTCTGTCAGAAGGAAACTTGGGTCAACCTGGGTTTGTAGGACTCTATGGTACTTCGGGCTGACAACCTCCTGTCTCCTCAGCCAGACCATGCTTCCATTCATGGGGGTGGTTGATTATCCAACCACTAGTCCTTCCTTCATTAACTGATTCCTCTCCTTGGGATCCAGATGAGGCTTATTATCTCAGCAAGGGAATTTGGGCCATTTGAACTAATGAACCCTCTCCATAGTTCCCTCACTCTTTCCTTTAGTGATACCATGGCCAATACTTCAAGGCTTCACCCCCATAATAAGTAATTGGTAAATCTAAATAATGCATTTACATTGTTCCCATGCGATAGCATGACAATCATAATTAATTAATTAATTACAATCTGGGGGAAACATGGGTATTACAGTTTCACACCCTTAAGCAATGAGGTTGGTTCATGACTCCAATCTCATTTTTTTTCAATACAAAACCCTAAGAACTCACTAAAATCCTCCACATGAGGTCATAAAACAATATTTAAGTCTAAGTTAGAATTTCAGGGGTATATATCCAAAAAAATCCATGTTATCTCTTTTTTCGGTCTCTAAAAAACTTAGTGGTTGACTCTTTAGGGAAATTAAAATCCTCCAATTCAAGTATTCTTACACCATAAGGAAGGGAGATACCCGTGAAGGGGTGAGTTCCAAGGTACGGTTTTTCTGTGTGTGCCTTCTTGAGTCACCCAAATCTTATGAGGTACCCAACTTGTGACCACTTTTTGAGGCTGAGAGTCCCTTGTTGCAATTGAACGAGGTAACTTAGTGGCCCAAAACTAGGATTTTATACACATATGACAATTGTGGGATGCAATTGCACCTAGGTCATATTTTGAACAATTATTGGGAAATATCGCCTGCTCTTTCAAGATATGTCCCCTCCATCCTTCATTATGAGTGATCTTTCATACCTTCACTAGTTCTCGTCTGATGGCTTAAGACCCCATCATCAATCTCTCTTGGAAGGCCAAATGTCGACAATTAAGAGGAAGGACGATACATATTTTAGGACATGTGTATTTTTTATTTATCATACCTCACATGGATAATATCCCAACCCACCTAACCAAAATTTATCTTTACGATTGCTATATATATGTGTGTGTTATGCTCATTTATTTCTTAGACATATGTAATTGCTATTTCTATGTTAAAGTAGGACATATTCAGTTAAAAATCACTTGTTATTTATTTCTCTCACATTTACCATAGTAACAGACTTAGTTTCTAGTCCAGAATCATACAGGATCCACTAAATATCTGACGTTCGATATGCCTGCAAGGCCTCCCCCCATGGTTGGGAGGTATTCCTGGTTTTATCACATCCCCAATACTACCTCCTCAATCCTTTGAGTGCAACAATTATCTGTTCTTCCTTGCTTGAGGGCCACATTGCTTGGCATACATAGTCACAACACCCCACCCGATAGTCCTTCCTCCTCAGGAATCGGCTCTAGAGCATCACACACCATGGAAAGACCACAACACTTTCCATACTTACCCTCATTGAATCTACTTTATTTGACAAATCTCACCAATGACCCAATTTTACACAATCTTGCTTGACCAAATATGCCCACCAAACTTCCATAATATATTCCCAAGTTTGAAGGCAAATCAGGTGAAGACCCCGCTAACCATGTCATTAATTTTCACCTTTGGCACTCATCCAATAACATCACTGATGATTCTATTCGCCTACGACTATTCAAAAGAACCTCAATATGTCAATTCTTGAAATGGTACGTGGACAAAACCTTGAGGTCCCATGTGACCTTCACATCTTTAGCCAAGTCTTTCTTAGCCTTCTTTTAGATACTAGCACGCCATGGCACATGATTAAAAATACTCTCAGATTTCTATCAAACCACTTCTAATCACATCACAAATCATATCCATGAATGGCGTCGAGGACAGGGCTTATGTAAAATTGAAACCACTCAAGAGTTACGCCTAAATTGGTTCCTCAAATACTTGGTAACACTTATTACCAAATATGTGGCCACCACAATGCCACAAACTGAAGAAGAGGCCATCACCAAGGCCCAACACTTAGACTTGATTTATTCACAATTAGGTTATCTCTACAAGGTCCTCCCCGATGCTCCAAGACCTTTTCCTTTTGGTCATGAAATACCTAGAACATCCCATTCTGTAGATGGCCTTAGTGGAGCCATTACCCATATCAACCGTTATGGTGCCCTTGCATCTCTGTATGGGACCAATCACTACGAAGAAGTTCCATACTATCCTCCTCTTATGGGTGCACCATAACCACCTGCTTCCACATTCTCAACACATGTCGGGGAGCACAACCCCTCACAACTTATGAATTCCAAACCCCAATGAAGTATGCAGATTCCTGAGTATACACAAAGGCCTTCATATAGTCTAAGTTGCAATGAAAGACCTTCCACATCACATACCCCATATGGACCTCCACAATAGAGAAATCCATACTATCCTTTCCATAGGCCCCCATGGCCTAATGCGATCCCAACATAAGGACAATCGTAAGTCAGGGTCAACTTTGTCCAACTTTCACCCATCCAACAAGTTCAAGATTTTGAACAACTGAATATAGTTAACCTTGCCACATCACAGACCAATTAAAAAAAGAAAGGTAAAAACAAAGTCAATCTTAACCAGGTATAGGGGGAAACCCTCAACTGTAACGTACACCTGCTGGGGGCAATCCTAATGTGGGTAATCAAAACCCAAATATTGGCACCACCAATGGATAACCACGATCGAGAAATAACAACAACATTCGAACTAGTTTCCCTTGTGCAATGTGTGGAGAGTATGACCATAATACTCACCATTGCCCCTAGATCGCCGATTACAAACACATGAAGGACTCTAGGACCCCCGAAACCTTTGCCCCATAGGGTTCTCCACCGATTCCCCAAAAATTCCCTCCACCCCCATTAAGGTGTGGCAGAAACACAACAAGATGTTGGTCCCCCTCCACATCAATTGGGTCAGTACCCTAACACAGGACAAGGACAACTGAGAAATACCGCAATCCATAACATTCTCCTCACATCAGTGAAGGAGATCCTTCTCTAAACTTGTAGCTGCCAGTAGAACATGCCTTGCGCCATATGCTTGAAATTGGGAGTTGATAAGCGACCCACCGAGAAACTTTGTATTGTGTAGTGAAGCTCTCCATACGCTTAAAAGTTAAAACGTCAGCACGCAAATTCCATCACCTAGTTCGAACACAATAAACCTAAACTGTTCCTTCTCCATCGACAACATTCTCGCTTGTAGGAATAAGATGGAAAATAATCATCATTACAGAAAACTCTGTTAGATAGTCCATGCTTGTAGCTGCAGGTTTAGAGCCATATTCTATATGTATTCCATATATGGCATTTTTTTTAGCATTTTCCAGTAAAATCAAGGTCGCATGGGGTATAACTAAAACACGATTAGAAAAGGCAAATATGTTGATACATTTAAGGGATGTTCTCTTTCATCAATAACTTCTTCTCCAATTCGATTTTCTTCTACAATAAGACACTTTGTAGACAAAACAATGTCTCTCTTGTATTCTCACAACTTTGTTTTGAAGCTTGAGAACTCAATGTTTTGTTCTGTGAACTTGATTCCTCTAGTTGACTCAAACAAGTTATAGTTTCTACTTTGGTCTCAAGTTTCATATTCTTCACTTTTAGATTATCTCTTATGTTGTTTCCTCTGTAAGAACCATATTCTCAGAAGGCACTTCCATACACAGGAATTGAAATGGAGTTACAAGAAGTGTTGGGATGGAGTTTAGTTGGTAGTCAATGACTATTCTAGGATTCTGGTAGAAACCATGGCCCTGACCAGCGTAAGGATTTTGCATCTGTGGAGACATCATCGACTGATTTCCCAAAAATGACATAGAGTGTTGGGCATGCATTGTATTCGAAGGAATTTGGGAAGGATTACCCCATGCCTGTCCTGTGGGGAGAGGCATAGTAGTCTTCCCAGGGTTCCATTGACTGTGGAAAGAATTACCCCAGAAAAACATTCCTGGGGAGGGAATGGATCCTTGTCCTGAATTCCAAGGTCCTGCTATGTGTGCCCCCTGTGTAGGAATAGTACCCTGCGCAGGAGTAGATTGTCCAAAAATGGAGTTGCCCCCAATCAGGAAAGCGGTTGATGAGAAAGTGTTGTTACCAAACGTTCTGTTCCAAGAAAACGGTGTCGAACCTACCAGCATACTGTGTGAAGGTGGTCCCTGACTCCCGGCTCCAAATAAACTATTGTGTGTAGGTTACCCGGCGAATTGCTGATGCAGACCACCAAGTGAAGGGTACGACGGAGGGATATGACCTCTTGCGTAAGGAAAAGCGTTAAAAGGGACAGAAGTGCCCCCAAGGTGACCTTGCAGAGGAGCACTAGAGCTCCTTGCCCCCAGACCCAAAGTCTGTAAAGTGGAGTAGGTTAGTACAGGACTTGTACCCGAACTAGGCACACCGTATGAGAACAGAGGGTCTGTTGCACTAGGTGTGAAGGGGGTTGTGGCAACCGCCGTAGACGGGTTCGGTCCACTGTGCGACATAGTTGCGGCCGAGACCATGGTGGCTCGGACTGATGATGGTAGGTTAGGAGATGACTCTCCTGTGGTGGCAACTGTGGTGGGAATTGAAGAATTCCAAGAAGAGGTAACAACATTTGTTTCCATTGCTGTGTGAGGCACTGTCTGGCGTTCGTGAAATTGGATTGGTACAATAAACGGTGCCAAGATATCAGTGGTTGGGGTTTCAACCGAGCCAAGAGCGGTTTCTTCAAGGTCCAAAACAGTTGATTCCTCCGGGAGTTGTTCGGGCACAAAGGTTTGTAACCCGGTCGCTTCAAAAGACCCTTGTTGGTCTAGTTTCCGCCTAATGGTGGCGGGGGTGGCTCCAGTGTAACCGGCGGCAGGCCAAGAAGCCTTCATGACCGGTGGAGCTCGGGATCCTCCATTGTGTGAGAAGATCCAAGACACGCTAAGGTATTCTAAACGTTCAAAAGTAACACACACTAAAAAAAAATCCCCTAAGAGATAAGACAAGCAATCACTAAACTATTTGGAAGAACAGTTACAACAACCAACACTAGAGCAACTTACCGGTGCAAGTGCAACTCGAACACGGAAGCACCCTCCGGGTATACTCTACAAAGTGTGGCCCAATGTCTATCCTAGGTACCGTGGTATACCCCCGCAGTCACCTGTGTATGTCCCTAAAAAGATTGGAAACTAGGTTGCGAGCACGCGAACAATCACCAGGCGGGTACAGTCGAAAGTCGGGTAGACCACAATGAGCAGGGTATCGAGCCCGAAACCTGTCAAGGGTATCGAGAGAAAATGGTCTAGAAGACAACTGAGGACCTCGAACGGATTCGAGACCCACGAAGCCCCGTGGAAAATGCAAACAATGGAATCCCAAAACAAGCCCTCTATATGTGTTCTCCACTACGATTGTTCTGGCTTTGGAGGGGTTATCTCCGCTACCTTTCCGCACGCGACCTCGTGTTTATCTCCTGTGTTAGAGGGGGGTCCGGGATAAATTCCACGAAACTGGACTTAGACACTCCCTATCTTAGACTCCAATGTTTGGTTTTGAATGGCCTTTAAGAGTTTCCTCTCCAACCTAATCCAAGGCCCTAGTCATGAACTAGTTTGTGAACCCTACAAACATAAAAGTCTAGTAGATTTTAAAATTAGCATTGCTTTTATGGATTTGTCTTACGTCAAGGGGTATGAGGGTGAAACTGATGATGTGTAAAAGACGAAATCAAAAAATGAATGAAAAAGCTGGAAACAAAAACTTTTACTGAATGCAAAATTTCAACAACTTTTCACAAAGAAAGATTTTTAATTTTTCTAATATTTTGGACAACAAACTCAAAGGAATTTCACTCGACCACGAGCTACTTATGATCTAAGTGAACTGTAAAAACTTACCAAATAAAATATTTTTCCCTAGCTAATAATGTAGAAACACACTTTTCAACCAAAGAAGAAAATGAAAAGAGATTTTTATTTATTTAAGTGCTAGTAAAGCAAGAAAGGGAAAACACTGACAAGCAAAAACCAAGAAAAACAATTATGGCTTAAAGTGCGGATCGCAAAGAGTCAGATTAAAGAATCACACAATGGAAATTGTAAAAACAATGACTCTCACGCTTGTCTAAAAACCATAATTTTTTTTTTTTTATATTTTTCTGTCAACTATTAACTGAGAAAAAGCAGGCTAAGGGTAAGATGAAGCCTAAGCTACTGACTGTTCAAACATAGATTCAAACACCTGAGAGGAATACTTCTTATCAAAGGAGGGGATGACTACCCCAGCCTGAACAAAAAGTAGCCTGTACAAGCACGCGACTGTCACTCAAATAGCACGCGTGCAAACGCGTGCTGAACAGAGACAGAGGGCGTGTACACGCGGACTGACCTTGTACAGGCCGTGTGTATATCTAAACTCTAAGGAAAAATATGAAAACAGACAGACCAGACCAGGAAGAGGCCTCTGGTATTGATAAACAGGATCCCTTGAAGGCTTGGATACTCTTTCTAACAGAAAAACAAATAATGCAAGGAAAAATAATAAGGCAAAAAACAATCTGAGATAGGACTGTTAGCAAACAAGACTCAGACAGAATTCCAGAAAACCCCCTGAGAATGCGTGATTCTGACAGGGAAGAGGAGGACTGCCTCTAAGGTTCTCTGAACTCCTACACGCTACTTCTATCTCTACAGCTAGTCTTCACACGCAGGCTGTAAGAGGATAGGGCGTGGGTACACGTGTTCAGGCCTTATGCAGGCCGCGTGTACCTCTGTGTGTCATGAAAAACACAGTCAATCAAAAGTCAGGGAAAACTGGTATGGAAAACCAGACTCCTTGCTAGCTCAGACCTTACAGAAACGAAAAGAAAAGACAGGCAAGGAAAAAAGAACCTAGTCTTTAAACTACCCAAAAAACTTAAATAAAAATTCCAGGAACCCTAAAGAGTATTCTCCCCAGTACGGTCACCAATTCTGTTGTTGGGAAAAACACCCTACGGACTAACAAATAGAGTTTAGACTTTGCATGCAGATTTGACCGAATAGAAACTACTTTCTACCTACATCCCTAGATTTAAATCCCCTTTTCTCAGTAAATGCATGGAAAGGACCACCTACCTTATTACCGGCGTTCGATGTCAATCCTCCATTGTGCTTGATTACTTGTTTGCAATGCTCCTTCCAAAGATGACCTGCACTCAAGACAAACAACAACTATGCATGCATGCTACTTCTATACTCACGGGTTAGAAATCAAACATAAACTAATCAAACCATAGAAAGTTCATGAAT
>SNQJ01S0155332.1:17332-29731 GCA_010110895.2 Picea sitchensis
CTATATTTTTTCCTTCTCCAAATGGTACCCCTACCCCTTCTTTTATAGGCTAGAAGGAGCTAGGTTTTTGGACGAACCCTCGGCCATGCATGGCCGGGAGTTTCAGTTAACTCACCCATAGCTTTTTGTTCTGTCGACAACTTTCCTTTTTTCGTGCTTTTGTAGGTACACGTGCGCTGTTGTGAGTCAGCCAGCGTGTACACGCGTGCATTAATGGGTAGGGCACGTGGGCCTTTACACAAGAGGATTTTCAAAGAGTTGTTCAGCAGAGTTTTGACAAAGAAGGGATATGAGTTGGCCTGATGCCAGGTAAGCATGTGTGGTGCAATTTAGGGTTATAACACTCAACAACCCATAAATATTATCCGGGCAATACCAAAAGTTCCCCAAGGCAACAAGACAACTTATCAAGCTTCTCTTTCATGCCTCAAACCATTCTTGGTCAACGTATTTCTACAAGGGAATCTTTCCCTAAACTCCCTCTTATAGCTATCTGAGTATACCAAGCTATTTCCATATGGTTATCACCCACCTTTGGATGTCAACCTGACCCATTGGGCTTTTAGAAGTGCTCCAACACTTCCTTTACCACATTCAGGATCAACATTTAATCAACCATTTTACCTTATTTATAATAAATTTTAATGTCTAATAACATGTGGACTATTCCCTTAAAGCCCAAATACAATTTCGAATTATGTTACTTACTAAGTATTCTAGTTCAGAACTCCAGAGTATCTTCAGGTCATAATCAGTCTTAACCATTACACCTTGAATTCATCCTTCTGTTCAGCAACAGTCAGGGACTGAGGTCACTCTCCTCATGCTACAAGAATTCTGGCAGACTAGTTTCCTATCCACCAAGCAAGGGAGGCTGCTGTGATTTCTCACTCAATCACTCTATATTTCTACAACATTGTTTATCAACTTGATTAGAAAAACCCTACCCCACAATTCATGTACCCAGAAACAAAATTTGTTTCTCAGTTCCCTTCGAAACCCAAGAGCTGCAAATGCTCTCTCTTTTCAGAGAATGGTCACCAGACCATTCCTCTGATCATGAGGGATTATACACATATACAAGGTTTAATCCTTCATTAAATCAATGCTTATTACTGCCAGGGATCCTTTCAATCCATTCAAATTCAAGTCTTGCTATTAGTGCCCATCAACATAATCCCACTCTTGTAGGATCGACTATCCTTTCTCATAGAAATGATAGACTTCCTTTGCCATAGACTAGCATGATTCAATCTCATTGGGTAAAATCCCAACTGAATTTTAATCTACATCCTTCAATGAACTTGTGCAGATAACTTCCATACGACAATGGTACTTTCAGCAAGCTTATGTTAGCCTAGCCTTTCGACTGTTCTTCGACCTATATAGGCCCATGTCTGAATCATGCTATGCTAGATAGCGTAGTGTAGTACACCCTCTCCCTTAAAGTTTTTCTAATAATATTTTTATGTGACTCGTGCATGCGCCCAAGTAGGCCAGGTGTTGTTTCCATGCTCTGATACCAATTTGTAACACACCCAATCCCTTAAAAATGTTTTTAAGGAATGAGGCATCAAAATTTCATTTTCCTTATCCATCTCAAATCTTAGTTCCGCTATTCCATCGAATTATACTCGTCACGATCTTTCTAATGACTATCGCCATGCTTGAATCTGATCTCAGGATTGGGAGATCTTCCCTTCCAAATTTTTTCAAGGGTTAATAATCATGGACCACGTGGCACTTACGTGGATCTAACTCATTCATATCACCTCGAATTCTTTGATATCTCGAAGCTCCCCATGCTCCTAGGTCTATGGCAGAGATCCATCCACCATTAATCGACAGTGGATCCTTATCCTTGGGAACACACATGTCTAAGGTAAAATTCAACGTTCAACGATTTTGGGTGCGCATAGTTTAACAACCCAAATCACCCGGAGTACTTTTATTTCAAAGTCCCGTGGGATTTCCACGTGGTTCCGACTTTCAGGGCTTTCTTCACCACACTATTCTAAATCCTCCGGAGTCGCGGAGTCCCAGACTCCTGAAGTCCCGGTACTTCACCATTCACGTGGCCAGGGGGACACGTACAAGGGATTGACACGTGGTGAGGGCAAAGGGTGACACGTGCCCTTGTCAGGGGGTGACACATGTCACGTTCTAATGAACCCAGGGGTCTGCAAAACATCTGTATCCAAGTGACACGTGGCACCTCAATCGTGGGTCCATGTCACCTTGGGTGACATTAGTGAGCCATGTCGACCCCTAACACAACCTTCTAACGTTCCTCTGATCTCACGATCAAGATATGTCCACGTAGACCCCTCGATCTACGACTCCCATTTCTTCGGAGGTTTAACGTTCGAGAGTTTCGCTATGCAAACTCCCCTTTTATCCCGGAGTCGGTCAGTGCCGGGATTACCACAATCTAGATCTGACAGTCAGGGAGGATCCTGAAGGGTCCTCAATCCACAACTGACATCACTTCGCCGATTTGGCGTTCGGGAGTTTTGGAAGCGTCACACCCCCAAATCCTTCAGAGTGTATAGTCTTCGGATTATAAGATCTGGTGACACGTTTCCTTAACGATGGATGACTGAGATGGACTCCGATGTTCACGATTTCGGGAGCCTTCACACTTTAATGAGTCTCATCCAACTTCCTCCGGAGCGCCGAGTCTCCGGACTACGATATCTCTTGCCACATGGACTAAACAAGTAATTTCCAGAGATGACACATGGCAAGGAAGGGAGGACACGTGGCCCCTTTAGTGGGTGACACATGTCACATTTTAATGGACTTATAGGTCTGTGAAATGCCCAAATCCAGGTGACATGTGGCACATTGATCATGGGTCCACATCACCCCCCCTTTTTCCTTAATGCACACATACTCCTCGAAGTCCCAAAATCTCTCCATGTATCCTCGACCATTCGGTGACTGACGTTCGACATTCTACGTTAAACGTCAACGTTTGATGTTTGGCGTTCGATGTTCTATGTTGAACGTCGACATTCGATGTTCGGTGTTCTACATTGAACGTCCCTCTACGATACTACACCCCAATTCCTTTGAACTCCTAAAATGGTCAACACCAGACTGACTATATTGTAGATATGACGATTGGAATAGTTCTCAGGCATCGTCACATCTATGAACCAGATTAACTTCGGGCTCCAGGGCTTTGGGGGATCCGTCTCCCTTACAAGGAATACCAAAATTCACCGAACTCACGAAGACTGAAGGAGTTGAGGGGTTAACACCTGCGCTCCTTCTCCAAATCCAACTGTCATGACAGACCTTGGATCCTCCAGAATGGATATCGTCCGCTTGTATTCCAAACGAAAGGATCTTCCCTTTCGAGACTTAAATCTCACTATCCTTCTTGAGCTTCGTCATTTCTGAAAGACTTAGGCGATGGCATGCACTTTGCGCTCTTTCTCCGGAGCTTAACAAACTCATTCTCCCAAGAGACTCAAAACAACTGGGAATGTTGACATACATATGGGAAACTAAGCCCAAGGTCGACGAACTCACAATTCATTTGCTTAAACTTGAGCCACTACATGGCTTGAGCATTTACGCGTACAAACCATATAGTTCCTTGATTATATACACAATCAAGCAAAAGATAAGGGGACACAGTCTAAACATCAAGCAACATGCACATCCCTGAAACATTCATAGGATATCCAACTTCATTTTACAGTTACAACTCAAATATACAGGGTATGAGAATACTTATCTATTTCATATTGTAGCCAATGAACTGACTGTGGGTGTGCGCCTTTCCACCCAACCATAGGCTCAGAGGCATTCACTCTTAGCACTCTGGCCACCCCTGTGTCGAGCCATGATATCACTAGGGAATTATGCCATTTCTTAGAGACCTTCTCTCTGTCACAACATCTCTATGAGGTTTTTTAGATGCTTCCCCAACATCAAGCTCACAACCTTCCTCTTTCTTCTGTATATCCGGGTCACACACTCCCCTCTGTGCATGCGTTCTTGTTTGATGTCTCTCCTTCTCTCTGCAGAGCCTCTCGCATGCACCTCTTCCTTCGTGTATTTTCCTTGTCTACCCTTGCATGTATCTTCCTTGGAAGGTTATAGGTCTGTCATGTTCCTTCTGTCAGAAGGAAACTTGGGTCAACCTGGGTTTGTAGGACTCTGTGGTACTTCGGGCTGACAACCTCCTGTCTCCTCAGCCAGACCATGCTTCCATTCATGGGGGTGGTTGATTATCCAACCACTAGTCCTTCCTTCATTAACTGATTCCTCTCCTTGGGATCCAAATGAGGCTTATCATCTCAGCAAGGGAATTTGGGCCATTTGAACTAATGAACCCTCTCCATAGTTCCCTCACTCTTTCCTTTAGTGATATCATGGTCAATACTTCAAGGCTTCACCCCCATAATAAGTAATTGGTAAATCTAAATAATGCATTTACATTGTTCCCATGCGATAGCATGACGATCATAATTAATTGATTAATTACAATCTGGGGGAAACATGGGTATTGTAGTTTCACACCCTTAAGCAACGAGGTTGGTTCATGACTCCAATCTCATTTTTTTTCAATACAAAACCCTAAGAACTCACTAAAATCCTCCACATGAGGTCATAAAACAATATTTAAGTCTAAGTTAGGATTTCAGGGGTATGTATCCAAAAAAATCCATGTTATCTCTTTTTTCGGTCTCTAAAAAACTTAGTGGTTGACTCTTTAGGGAAATTAAAATCCTCCAATTCAAGTATTCTTACACCATAAGGAAGGGAGATACCCGTGAAGGGGCGAGTTCCAAGGTACGGTTTTTCTGTGTGTGCCTTCTTGAGTCACCCAAATCTTATGAGGTACCCAGCTTGTGACCACTTTTTGAGGCTGAGAGTCCCTTGTTGCAATTGAACGAGGTAACTTAGTGGCCCAAAACTAGGATTTTATACACAGATGACAATTGTGGGATGCAATTGCACCTAGGTCATATTTTGAGCAATTATTGGGAAATATTGCCTGCTCTTTCAAGATATGTCCCCTCCATCCTTCATTATGAGTGATCTTTCATACCCTCACTAGTTCTCGTCTGGTGGCTTAAGATCCCATCATCAATCTCTCTTGGAAGGCCCAATGTCGACAATTAAGAGGAAGGACGATACATATTTTAGGACATGTGTATTTTTTTTTTATCATACCTCACATGGATAATATCCCAACCCACCTAACCAAAATTTATCTTTACAATTGCTATATATATATGTGTGTGTTATGCTCATTTATTTCTTAGACATATGCAATTGCTATATCTACGTTAAAGTAGGACATATTCAGTTAAAAATCACTTGTTATTTATTTCTCTCACATTTACCATAGTAACAGACTTAGTTTCTAGTCCAGAATCATATAGGATCCACTAAATATCTGACGTTCGATATGCTTGCAAGGCCTCCCCCCATGGTTGGGAGGTATTCCTGGTTTTATCACATCCCCAATACTACCTCCTCAATCCTTTGAGTGCAACAATTATTGGTTCTTCCTTGCTTGAGGGCCACATTGCTTGGCATACATAGTCACAACACCCCACCCGATAGTCCTTCCTCCTCAGGAATCAGCTCTGGACCATCACACACCATGGAAAGACCACAACACTTTCCATACTTACCCTCATTGAATCTACTATATTTGAAAAATCTCACCAATGACCCAATTTTACACAATCTTGCTTGACCAAATATGCCCACCAAACTTCCATAATATATTCCCAAGTTTGAAGTCAAATCAGGCAAAGACCCCGCTAACCATGTCATTAATTTTCACCTTTGGCACTCATCCAATAACATCACTGATGATTCTATTCGCCTACGACTATTCAAAAGAACCTCAATATGTCAATTCTTGAAATGGTACGTGAACAAAACCTTGAGGTCCCATGTGACCTTCACATCTTTAGCCAAGTCTTTCTTAGCCTTCTTTTAGATACTAGCACTCCATGGCACATGATTAAAAATACTCGCGGATTTCTATCAAACCACTTCTAATCACATCACAAATCATATCCATGAATGGCGTCGAGGACAAGGCTTATGTAAAATTGAAAACACTCAGGAGTTACGCCTAAATTGGTTCCTCAAATACTTGGTACCACTTATTACCAAATATGTGGCCACCACAGTGCCACAAACTGAAGAAGAGGCCATCACCAAGGCCTGACGCTTAGACTTGATTTATTCACAATTAGGTTATCTCTACAAGGTCCTCCCCGATGCTCCAAGACCTCTTCCTTTTGGTCATGAAATACCTAGAACATCCCATTCTGCAGATGGCCTCAGTGGAGCCATTACCCATATCAACCCTTATGGTGACCCTGCATCTTTGTATGGGACCAATCACTACGAAGGAGTTCCATACTATCCTCCTCTTATGGGTGCACCAAACCCACCTGCTCCCACATTCTCAACACATGTCGGAGAGCACAACCCCTCACAACTTATGAATTCCAAACCCCAATGAAGTATGCAGATTCCTGAGTATACACAAAGGCCTTCATATAACCTAAGTTGCAATGAAAGACCTTCCACATCACATACCCCATATGGACTTCCGCAATAGAGAAATCCATACTATCCTTTCCTTAGGCCCCCACGGCCTAATGCGATCCCACCATAAGGACAATCGCAAGTCAGGGTCAACTTTGTCCAACTTTCACCCATCCAACAAGTTCAAGATTTTGAACAACTGAATACAATTAACCTTGCCACACCACAGACCATTAAAAAAAAGAAAGGTAAAAACAAAGTCAATCTTAACCAGGTATAGGGGGAAACCCTCAACTGCAACGTACCCCTGCAGGGGGCAATCCTAATGTGGGTAATCAAAACCCAAATATTGGCACCACCAATGGATAACCATGATCGAGAAATAACAACAACATTCGAACTAGTTTCCCTTGTGCACTGTGTGGAGAATATGACCATAATACTCACCATTGCCCCCAGATCGCCGATTACAAACACATGAAGGACTCTAGGACCCCCAAAACCTCTGCCCCATAGGGTTCTCCACCGATTCCCCAAAAATTCCCTCCACCCCCATTAAGGTGTGGTAGAAACACAAGAAGATGTTGGTCCCCCTCCACAGCAATTGGGTCTGTACCCTAACACAGGACAAGGACAACCGAGAAATACCGCAATCCGTAACATTCTCCTCACATCAGTGAAGTAGATCCTTCTCTAAACTTGTAGCTGCTAGTAGGACATGCCTTGCGCCATATGCTTGAAATTGGGAGTTGATAAGCGACCCACCGAGAAACTTTGTATTGTGTAGTGAAGCTATCCATACGCTTAAAAGTTAAAACTTCAGCACGCAAATTCCATCACCTAGTTCGAACACAATAAACACTAACTGTTCCTTCTCCATCGACAACATTCTCGCTTGTAGCAATAAGATGGAAAATAAGCATCATTACAGAAAACTCTGTTAGATAGTCCATGCCTGTCGCTGCAGGTTTAGAGCCATATTCTATATGTATTCCATATATGGCATTTTTTTTAGCATTTTCCTGTAAAATCAAGGTCGCATGGGGTATAACTAAAACACGATTAGAAAAGGCAAATGTGTTGATACATTTAAGGGATTTTCTCTTTCATCAATAACTTCTTCTCCAATTCGATTTTCTTCTACAATAAGACACTCTGTAGACAAAACACTGTCTCTCTTGTATTCTCACAACTTTGTTCTGAAGCTTGAGAACTCAATGTTTTGTTCTGTGAACCTGATTCCTCTAGTTGACTCAAACAAGTGATAGTTTCTACTTTGGTCTCAAGTTTCATATTCTTCACTTTTAGATTATCTCTTATGTTGTTTCCTCTGTAAGAACCATATTCTCAGAAGGCACTTCCATACACAGGAATTGAAATGGCATTACAAGAAGTTGTGGGATGGAGTTTAGTTGGTAGTCAATGGCTATTCTAGGTTTCATTGTAGCACATAGGATTCTTGGTTTGTAGAACCTTTGTCCAAATTATTCCAATTTATGGAATGAAATATTCCCAACAGTAAAATATGTACAATGATTTGTGATTTGTATTTCAGATGGAATGAAATATTCTAAACTGTAAAATATGTACAACGATTTGCAGAAGGCATTTTTTCCTCATGGATTTCTTAAACAATTAATAGTCAAATCCAACCTGACATAAATACACAACCTGACATAAATACACAGGAAATTCCAATATTCAACATAATTTCAATGGAACCTTTTTTTCAAGACTCTAGAATATTCAAATATAAATTAGGAGGTGGTGGCTAATGATGAGTTGTGACAATCTCATTAGGACTCCAAAATGTTCCATATAAATTAAAAGGTAGCATGGCTGCAACATGAAGGTTTGTCAATTGAAGTAGCAATCTTGGTAGTACTCAGGGATGTTCAATTATAAATTAGAAGTTGATGGTAAATGATGAGTTATGACTCCAACATGAAGGTTCGTGAATTGAACTATTAAGCATCAATATAAATCTTATTTTTTGATGTGATTTCTATTTCAACTAATGCATTCAAGTGAAACATATCTCATTTATTTTATAAGAAATTAGGCGCAATCTTAAAGCATGATTTCTTTTGGGTTCATGAAAGATGCTTATGTTCCTAAAGTTTATACCAGTAAAAATCACTTGGACATACCATTCAAACTTTTGAAGGGTTGTGGTCCTGGTTTCTTAGGTATTTCCTTTTGTTAAAGTGTAAAAGGATGATAGTATTCTTGATGTGTATATAATGAAAAAATCACTTGGACAGAACATTCAAACTTTTGAAGGGTTGTGGTCCAGGTTTATTAGGTATTTCCTTTTGTTAAAGTGTAAAAGGGCGATAGTATTTTTGATGTGTATATAATGAGAGACTAGATTGTTGTATGGTAACTTGTTGAAGTAACATTTTTGTTAAAATCCGAGGATGTTGAAATAAAATTTAACATTTGTGGCCATAGATGAGTTATGGATCCAACTTGAAGGTTTGTGAATTCTATATGTCAATTCTAAATGAGAATAAGGTACATTAAATATGACCCAACATGTAAATATCATCATCCTAGGGACATCATTTTGGAAGTTTAATGAGGGATGTAGGCTCTCAAGGATGAGGATGATCTTGAAGGTCAAACTTGGAAGTTATGAGGGGCCATAACAACAATGATGCAATGCTCCCATTAGACTCATAGAAAAATCTTTGTTCTTTGTGTCCATGCTTCAATATCCCTCTTTATCCTACCAAGCTTCAATGATTCTTATTCATTCTTGAAGGTGATGTAGAGTGCAAATTTACTTGAGAGAATGTGATTCTCAACAACAATGACCTTTTGCATATTTCTCACAACATAGAGTTTTCCAATGTCATAGCTCTCTCTCACTTCATATGAATCTATGCCTATATGAGGCACCTTTGTTTGTGGGACACATGGAGGGATCCTTGTCCCAGAAATAAGGGGGTCATGACCTCTCATTTCACATTAGGTAAACACATGTAAGTTGAAAATCATAAAATGTGATTGCTTATAGTGTATCTCAATGATCAGAAAATAGTGGCCAACATGTATGAGAACCCCTTGTTTGGTTAGACCCCCTTATTTGTGGGATGTGCAAAGTGATCCTTATTCCATAAACAAGGGGGTTGTATGACACCCTTGTTTTTGGGACAAAAATCCTTTGCACATTCCTTATGATCCCCTTGTTTGTGGGGTAAGGATTCCTTTGCAAGTCTTTTACAACTCCCTTGTTTGTGGGACATGCGAAGGGGTACTTGTCCCACAAACAAGGGAGTTGTAAGGGATGTGGGAAGGGATCCTTGTACCATAAAAAATGGGTCATATGATCCTTTTCCAATGAACAAGGTGGTTGTATGACCCCCTTATTTGTGGGACAAGGATTCCTCTACATGTCCCACAAACAAGGATGTAATACCCCAACTTAATCCCAGTGTAATTGTACATATGTTTTATAGGTTGGTGAGCCACAATATTATAGGCCAGAGTGCCTATGTGATTATTAGGCTAGAGAGCCTGGATTGGTAAAAGGTCAGTGTGCCTATATTTTAATTTGTAATCATACGCGTATATTAATAAAAGTACACCTCTGCTACAGACTGACCCAACAAGAGAGATGGGGGACTAAACTCTACTAGAAAGGGAAAAGGGGGGGATAAGACTCTAGGAAAGGGCTAAGCTAAGGGGGCTTAAGACCAATGGAATATTATATTAATATTCCTTAAAGCTAAAGTTATGGATAATAATATACCCTAAGTTGCTAAAGTGGGGACAAGGGGGTTCCTTGAGTGCCATGTGTCATAAAGGGAACTTGCATATATATTTGGGGGATTTAGAACATTTCCCCATCATTGATTCATTCATTCCTTCATCATCCGTACAAGGGAAGTGGACTCGGAAACGATACTTGTACATGGGAGTTGTTTCTAGATGGTAACTTGAAGAGGCAGGTTGTCAGGCTTGTGGTGGAGGAAGCGGGTTGTCAGGCCCATGAGCATTCTCTCTAGGTGAGAGAACTGTTGGGAATTAATTCCCAAGGTTCCAAGCTACAACTACAAGGCTCTGAGACTCCCTGCCCGGCCTGTTGCTGACGCCTCGAAAGGGAAGTGGGGCAGCCAAAGGACTATTGGCCAGAGAAGGGGCACATTTCCTGGGGTGGGACAGACATGTGGTGGATGATGGACTGTAGGCTGGATTCTAGAGTTGTCACATGAATCTGAGAATTTCTATTCATTAATAGACCTTAGAATGGATTAGGACTTCCTTTGCCTGGATAGTTTTTATCCCCAGCTCAGAAGTGACCCACTACTAAGATTATGAGTAGTGTGGTCTATGTCTGGGAGGAACATGGAAGGTTTGGATGCAGTTAGTGTTTAATTCATAAACAACAAGTGTCTCTTATGTGTTATTTTAATTACTCTGTGTGTAATTATCTATTTGCTACTATGGAACTTCTGTCATAATCATTATTTATGAATCGTTATGGTTTGTTTCTTAACTATGGTCATATGTAGAGAAATTCTATTTAATTAAATGGTATCAAAGGATATTTGTTGAGTTTCTGGTAATGGGGACATTGCAGAGCATATCAGTAAATTGAATTGGTATTAGAATTCAGAGTTTTGATGTGGAATTTCCCAACAAGAAGTTGGGGATGCTACAAAGTGGTATCAAAGTTGTAATTGGGAGAGTTTTGTATGGTGTGGCCCAACCTTGGTGGATGAGAACATTACAAAGTGGCCTCAGATCCTAGTTTTCAACACTGAGTCTGCATGGGCCATTTATTAGAATGCAGAAGTGAAATCGCAGATTATGCAGGAAAATTGTTTGACATAAATGCCGAAAAGAGTGTGTCTGCAACTTGTTTGATTAAATTACTACTGTGAAATTTGAGAAATTACATGGGTAATTTGCAAGAATCAAGCCCATAAACTAACAATATCCAATTTAAATATTTAATTGGGAGAATTCGAGCCTGTAATTGGCCAAATTTTATGTTCACAGTGCGCTTAGGTGAAATTGGATGAAATTGAGCAAATTTCCAGTTTCGGTAGTGGAATTATGGAGAAATTCGACAAGAAAGGGGGGTCAAATTCCATGTGCCAATGTTAAATTGGTGTACATAGGGCTAGAATTGATCGTATATAACTATACTCAGAGATTCAATGGTGGTCGATAAAAAAAAACCAGAATTGGGCAAAAGCCCCAAAATTCTGCCGATAAATTTATGGAGATTCAATGAGAGAGATGATGAATTTCATAGGGACAAATTCGGTCATATGAAGTTGATATAGAGTTTCAATGACGTCCATTGAAATATTTTCAAAAATTAAGTAATATTGGGCATTTTTGGAAATTTTGAAAACAAGTGAAATTCGACAATTTTTTTTTTTTTTTTTTTTGGGTATTTTCCCGTACGATGATGTTAGCATGACGTGGAGGCCACGCGTCAGCTAATGTGGTAAAATAAAGACATGTACTAGAATGGTGGCATGTACATGTTGGATGGGATGAAAATTAACAGGTGATGTGGAGCCATGTGGTAGGCCAATTGCCAGTCCCACAAAACCACGATAAAACCTTCGAATTTCTCTAAGTGTTAAGACTATCACGGAGTGCAGAGAGAATTAGGGGTATGGAAAGAGGTATCATATCCTCGTGGACCCATGAACCCGCGGTAAGAAGTGGAAAATCAGCTAAGTCCTAAGGATTGGTTGAGCATATGGGTGGATGGAGTTCTAAGAGTAAAAGAAATATGGGATCACTCGAATCCGTGGTGAAATTTGACTAAGTATTAAGACTTCACGAGTGTGAAGGATATCGCAGAGGTGATGAATCATAAGAAAATGAGCGTGAACC
>SNQJ01S0155333.1:0-22458 GCA_010110895.2 Picea sitchensis
CCTCCGTAAGGAAACCCTAGGCTAGATAGCCAAACAAAGAGCAGCGCATCTCTCCCCAATGATAGCGCATTACAAAAAGCTGATCAGATAGTCCAAAGCCTAGCCAAGAGATATCCAAGCCAAATACTGAAACTTGCTGCTGCTGCTGCAGCTGCACCTGCAACCCTCCTCCAAACCTGCGCACCAGCTGCAACTGCAGTGCGCACCAACTGGGAAAACTGCAGTCCTGAGATATGACAAATGAGAAACTGGCACCCTGTATTTATAGTAATCCTGCCAGTTTACTGGGGCCGACTTCTCCTTCTGGGTAGGTGTCTGTTCAATATATTATTATTAATTCTGGCCGACTTCTTCTCTTGGAGGCTAATAGCCTCATATAAATTATATTCTTGAGCCGACAAGGCTTCTAGGGTTATTAGCCAATTCATTAGGGTTTCTCTTGCTTCCTGGAGTCTTCTATTCTCGTCAGGTTCACATGTAGAGGTAAATACCTCCCGCAGCTACCATAATATTAACAGTAATGAGACCAGTGCTTTAAAAGTATAGTGGGCAGTTGTTGATTGCGTGTTTTATTAGATTGTCTGTTGAAGGTAAATTAATGAGATTTGTGAAAAGTAAAGCAAGCTAAATTAAATTTGGCCTCTAGAGAGGTTATCCCTTTAGCTCAAAGATTTGCTGAGAACTTGCCGAAACCCAATGGGTTCACCAACAAGCCCACTAGAGGTGCCGGAGGTCCAAGACTGAGGGGAACATGCTCGAGGTATTTAGTAAAACTTCGCACACTCCCCCTAGGCGGTTCTTTGAGCCAAACAATCTTCCTCTTTTGAGATTGTCCTATTATTACTACTCCACGCTGACCAGCCCAATGTGTATGGAACTTACTCCCAGAAGATTGAGACAAGCTTGCAACTGGAAGGGTCAGGAACAACACTGGGAGCTGAGGGGAAATGTTTATTTTAAACAATAAAGTAAAAAGCTGAAAATGAAATGTTTTCTGATTACTAAGTCTTCACTGACCAGCCTCTTGCGAGGAGTTGAGGAGACTGTTTATTTGCCAACTTTGAAATTGCATAAAGTAAAGTTGCAGAAAGGCAAATCTAATCTAACAATTAAAGTATTACTTCCCAAATTGAAATCTATTCTACGTGAAGGTTGTTGTACTTTGTGATGAATTAAAAGATTAACTTTAGCTTATGCTTGGCTGTGAAAATTGTTTCTAAGCTAAAATTGCAGAAAATGAGACAATTACTAAAACATCGTTCCCCCTAGGGGGGATGAACAGTGGGAGCCTGCAGCCTCACTGACTTTATTAATGAAATTACAAATATATTTTTTGGAATGACTTGTGACCATTCATTAGGGGGGTCACAAGTGTTTACAAAATTTTACAAATGTTTATTGAAGAAAGGGGTGCTCCCAGGGGTCCCAGATGCTTCAAATCCCCAAATTTTGGCAGAGTACCCTCCTATTTGTTCGCAAACCTGCAAAAAACAACAAGCAAACAATGACAAAAGATGGCCAAAAACACTTTGGAAGTGTGTTTGGTTATTAGTATGAAAACCCAAAAAATGACTAAATAAAAATAGTGTAAAATGAGCAAAATAAACTAAGAAGAGCAAGTTAAAAAACTTGTCTCCTTCGGGTCTTTGTTTGCTGTTTTAAAACAACAATATAAAGGCACTAAAGTTGCCAAATATGAAATTGAAAGTACTTTGAAACAAAATTACTTTTAGCCTTTAAAAATTTATAAGTGAAAAGATTGCTAAAAGTAAAGTTTCTTTAGATAGATCTAGCTTAAAATGATGAAATGAAAAATGAAATCTAGATCTAACTTTCTTTCTTGCTAGCTAACTCAGATAAATGAATATTTAAAATCAGATCTAGATCTAAGAAATAACAAGCCAGTTGGTAACCAAAATAGAATTAGAGAAATTGTGAGAAAGGAAATAGAGAGTGTCGGATGGAAACCAATCTTGGGCTATGGAGTCTCCTTGATGTATTGAAGAGGGAAATCTTTCTGGTTGGATGGATTTGAAGGTGTTGGAAGCTCAAGCTATAATTTTCCACTCCTCCATATTAGAGATCCTGCAAACTTAAGACAATCTTGCAAAGAAATTGTTAAATAGTGGATGCATCCACTTCCTACACAAAATCTAGAAAACATGAGATTAAACTGATAATAACATGAAATCATAGATTGCAATGTGCTATAACAAGATTTAGTAATATAAGCAAGTTTACTAAAATCTTACTAATTGAGTATTAATCAACAAATGAGAATTGCAAGAAAGACAAATTTACCATACTCAACACATCACCATAAGAGAAGATTATCCACACATTTGCAAAACACCACAAGTGACCTCCAAAATCTTCAAATCTTTATTCCACAATAGCTTCTAAGCATATTACAACATCATAACTCTAGGTAGACCAATCTGATTACAAAGGATATTACAACAACATAACTACAGGTAGACCAATCTGATTACAAAGGAGAACTAGCTCCCTTATATGGCAAAGGGGGAGGAGAGGTCCATGGAGGAGGGTGCACCAAGTGTAGAGCCGCACACCACTTAGAGAGGAATGGGAAGCCAAGTGTGAAGCTAAGGGCAGCCACCTCTCATTTACCTCAAACGAGTGACATGTGTGGGAAAGAGATGCTGGTAGGGCGCCAATTCTCAAGAGGAGGGCACCTTCGAAGAATGCCACATCTCTCTAAGAGGGGCGCACCTCCCAAGAGAAGATCTTCATAACTCATGTCAAACAATCCATAACTCACTCCTAACTTCTCAATGAGTGCCACATTGCCTTACTCAACTCCAATGAGGGTGAGTTAACTCAAAACATGTCCCCTATGTTTCCCAGAAAATAAAATTTGCTGATTTTTCTGATTTTGTTTGTCTTTTATTAACCAAAAGTGAGTAAAATTGAATTTAAGTGATCAAAAATCACTAATTTCACTCACAAAGTGGGTACTTTGGTAAAGTGGGTATCCCTAGTCCAAAAATGAATACCCCTAAGGCATATGATGGCTCCTAGTACCACTTATTTAACTTAGGAATTATTTACAATTAAAATATCCTGCTTTTGTGGGAAATTTTATTTTTAAAAAACCTAAGGGGGACTTGGCACATTTCCATGAACTTTAGGAAGATGTTTAACATGGTAATATACATTGACACTAGCTTTAGATGACCATATTCTTAACCATGAGTATTTACTTCAACTTTGGAGGAATTGAGTGAAAACGAAACATAAAATTGTCCGACATCAAAACATAATTTACAAGTAAAAAAAAAAAAAAAAAAAAAAACACTCAGAGTAACAACTCATGCTTTAAGTCTGTGAGGCTAAACCTTTACAAAGTTCATCATGCTACGTCTCTTATTGAAATTTCCCGCACGGTATGGAAATGTGGTAATTTTTGCAAGGGCCAAGTAATGGCCTGCTGAATTTCAACTGTAATATCCTAAATCTCGCCAGTTCAGGAAATGTTGCTAACTGGATATACCGTTCGACGATACACTGGGGTTTCGTCGATTGAGTTTTACGTTTGTAGATAATTAATGTTCAACATATAAAATGAACATAAATAGTAAATGATAAAAGACCTTAAACCATATATTATACACTTCAAGGGAGTACAATGCCAAATGCTGAATAAAATAAAATCACTCAACAGATCAATCACAGTATGATCTTTAGCCTATACAAACTGGGTACCAATAATACCGATTAGAAGAAGGGTTACAGGATCGCAGATGAGATGTTATCCACCGGAAGCTAATTTAACCCGCTAAGATCGAAATTAGCTTCCGGGTGGCTAAACCCTGATTTGCCGGAATCAAATAAAGGCACCCTACTCTCTCAGCCTGATGATTGACCAATAATCACCTTCATTGATATGTCCTGTAATTCCCGATGATTCTCTCAAATGTACCCCTTCAAGAAAGTTGAAATCGCGCTCAGATTCCATCGTGACTCCTGGCCGGAAGGGTATCAAAACCGAGCTTTAGGTCTATTGTGAAATGAGTCGGAAGGATTTACCTAGATATGATATGATGATTGCTTGAGAACCCCAAATGTGTCCTCCTCAACCGCTGCGACTCTACCGGCTTTGGAAAATTTTCAGATGATTTCTCTAATTCCAATGAGAAACCGAGCATAGATGTGCCTTGCCTTCCTCTCAACCTTAGGTTAGAAGGGAACCCTCGATTCTCCCCGGATGGGACAGTTCACTCACTAAACCTCCTCAAAGTTGCACCTCACCTCAATAAATGCTACTCTGCCGCCGCGAACTCGTAATCAGCTGGAACACGGACGGAGATCCGTAGGACTTCCTGAGGACTGTGGTAAGTCTCAACACCGCAACCACCACCGGGTGTATTCTCCTTCGAATCCACCATCTCTCTCCTAAGATGCTCTCCTTTACTCGACAAATCAAAATCTTCATAATCCCACTAGTTGTTTACCCTTTCCTTTAGGCAGTTTCCAAACCCTAATTCATCAAGTTGACCTATTTTTATTTATGTTATATTTTTAGCTCACTTTGACTTAAAAGTGCTTGAGTCACTTTAGCTTAATGTCACTTTCAAATTATAATTACTTTAATCGAGGTGACCTCTAGTAACCCTGCTTACCACTCTTTGGCCCTAGCTATAGTCAAACAGGGCAATTTAGACCATTAAGCCTCCTCTCCTGAGCTCCTATTTGGAAAGGTACATTATACCTCGTTCAAAATTGCTTGTCCTCGAAGAATACTAACTGTGTGTTTTAACACCTGCTCGGTCTCCCAAGTAACATCCTCTATTGGAAGCCCTCCATCTAATCAAACACTCTTCGATGACCCTTCTCCTCAGTTTCCACACACGGAACTCCAAAACCTCCTCCAAAACCAACTCCAACTATCCCTCCTCATACAATGGGGAAGTTCCTCTGATGTGATAATGAATGTCCCACTGCCTTTTTGAGGCGAGATACGTGGAACACGTTATGATCTTGCTCCCCACTAGCTTTAGCTCATACAGCCTTTACCGGGATGCATGATCCCCGCACAGCAAATTTGGCTTGAGCTTCTAATTCACCCTTCTTCGTGAGATGACCGTTCAGAGGGTTGAGTCCCAGAAAACCAAGTCCCAACTCCAAAGGTGTGCTTCATCCTCAGGCTCAAGCTTTGCACTCACCTTCGCCGATTCCGGTGGCTGGCCAAGAGGTTCTCTTTAGTAGCTTGAGAATCTCTACACTTGTATCCAATCCTTGGTTTTGGGAGCTCCGCTCTGCACGAAAACCAAGTCTATCAAAGTGGGAGAATCATAACCATACAATGCTCTAAGGGTGTCATGCCAATGACATGTGGAAAGTGTGTTGCAGCAATGCTCCCTAGATGTAGCCACCTGACGCATGTTCTCTGCCTTCTACTCACATAGTTCCTCAACAATTTCAACCCACTGACAGACTATCTCGGTCATTTATCTGTTTGAGGATGATAGTTGGTGCTATGTGTTAACTCTGTCCCCACCAATCTGAAAAATTCCCTCCATAATGTACCAATAAATCACCGCCCTCACACGTAAGATGTTCTTCAAGAACCTATGTAGTCCGGGCGACCTCAAGAATATCTCGCCTTAATCGTGATCAGATCATCAGATGGCATATAAGTGAGCAACTTGGGCACCCATCGACCACCATATAGATGCGCCTTCACCCTGGAACCTTGGTGAAATTCGTGATGAAGTCCATCGACATGTTCTCCATTTCAAGCCCTCGGTCGGAAGTAATGGGCGTAAATCGTTGGAAGCTGCATGTTCTGGGATTTGTTTTGTCGACATGTCACACACTCACCGATGCCCTATAACGCCTTCTCGAGGCTCTTCCATGAGAACCTCTTCTTGATCTGCCTATAGGTTTTGAAAACCCCCAGATGGTTTGCCGGTGGAATCATGAACCGCCGCTAGGATCTTCTTGAGTCCCGAATCTAGTACTAAGTAGACTCGTCCTTGTAGAATATGATATTGTCAATGACCCCGCATTTTGTCATTTGAACCTCGGCCCATCCAAAACTCACAAGCCGCACCGGTTCTCTCTGGAATATTCCACTACCGCGGGATTTCCAATCCGTTGAACCTCCATCAAAGAACATGCCCCAACTCTCCTCAATAGTGCATCGGCCAAAATGTTATTCTTCCCCTTGACGACTCTGTGTCGAACTTCAAGGCCCGCATCTTTCGGCTGTTCACTGCTGGGTCTCACCGAGGTCCTTCGCCACCGAAATACTCTTCTGTTGTTGCATCTCGTTGGCGCCACCGGGTCAAGGGAATCAGATTCTGGATGGGACAAGTCGACCGCACAACCTCTCTAGTTGCTCACTCCTAATACTACGTTAAACTGTAACTATCAATAAGACCGATGGAAGATCTGCGGTGGAGTCTCCCTATGACTAGGTGCGTCTTCAATGATCGGAATCAACCAATCGGTGTATCTATCCCGAATCCACTGAGCTCTCTCCTGAGATGCGCCTCTCTCTCCCCAATGACAAGTCAAAATTCATAATCAATTAGGTTGTTTAATTCTTCCTTTATAGCCTCCCAAAACCCTAATTCATCGTTGACCCTTTTAACTTATATCTGCTCTATTTTTATCACTAGTGACTAAAAGCTTTTAGTCACTTTTTACTAAATGTCACTTAATTATAACACTTCAACCTGAGGTGACTTCTAGTAACCCCCCACTCAGACAATCTCAGCCTATAGTGTAATGGGGCTACTAGACCATTAAGCCTTCTATGGAGTCTCTATTTGAAAGGACTTTTGAACTCTCAATTTTGAACAAGTGATTGTTCAATCTGGCTTACTCAACTCTAAGTCCATCCTAGTAAACGATAATAGTGTCGACTCTCCAATTCATTGGAAAAACATAGATGCAATACTATGGCATAAAGCTTGGAGAATGTGTCAGATTGTAACTACTCCTCGATTTGTGGATTGGGTGAATGATTTGTCTAGACCAAGAGTGGGGGAAGTTGGAGCATACCACATTGTTAAATAATTAACAATGTGTGAGTTGAGAGATAGGATGCAATGCTTGAGGAGTTCAGCGTGGAGGTCTTCCTTGTCAGCTACTTTGTTGGTGCTCATAACTCATTACTCTCTTTGATGTCTCTTAGAGAAGAGGTGGCATGAAGAGGGGGTGAGGGGCTACAGGTGGGGTGTTGTCTGGGAATATTGTAAAGGGAGTTTGTGTGGGAGAACATGGAATGGGTGTCTAGGTTTGGGGATATCGCATGGTGTTTAGAGAAAATGGTACACCAGAAGGTTTTTGGGGAGTGGAGGAAGGTTGTATAAAGTTCATGTTTCCTTAAGGTGAGGAACACATGCTTCTTATGGGGGAGGAGGCAATGGTAGGTTTTGTGGAGGCAAGGGGAAGATGAGGGGTCATGTGTGATGGTGAAGTGAAGTGGAGGTGCTCCATAAAGGGTTTTGCATTCCTCATTGAACTAATGATTCATAGAGTAGGAGCCAAGGGTGGGCTTATGGTTGTGTTGTTGAGTGCAATGGGGTTAAGAATCAAGGGATGCCTCTTCTAAGGACCCAAAGAGAGTCTCATACTTGGTTGTGGCTGTGTTTAGTGACATGAAGTGAGAGATGAGGGGGAACAACTCTTTAAGGCGGGTGGTGTATGAGTTGGCATATTCTTTGTTGAAAAGAAAGGTGGTGCAAGGGGGGTAGGGAGGTAGAGGGTGTGGTAGAGGGAGAAGGTGAGGAGGCATGGTCTTTGAAGGTAGGGGAGACATAGAGAGGTGCTAGATATGTGGGCGAAGGTCCTGGTTGGAGAGGACATACTCCACCACATTGACACCTCCATTTTGGGGGAAGCATGTGAACCCACCCGACTCAGGGTAGCAAGGGAGACCATTCAAGATCAACAAATTGTGGGATTCATCGAGCTATAAAAGGTGTTTCCCGTACACTGTGAGGATCCTGATCTTGCCCTTAGTGCTCTGATCATGGTTCACGTGACTGTTCCAACCCTATATAAAATGCATCCTTTGCTCCACATGTATAGACACTTGTGCTTTAAGCAGTTGAAGTTGACTAAAAAGAATTACCTCCCCAATAGTGTAGTGGGAGATGTCTGTGTAAAGGTCAAGGAAAGGGTCCCTCTGTGACTCCCTATGAAGTGCGAAGTTGTGATGAGGCTTGGGGGGAAATAACATATAGCGATGTAACTATCTCCAAGTAGGGGGCCACTTCGATGAATGCGAATCCACAAAAACCTAGCGCGCTTGTTTGATGCCACCAGAGTAAACCGACTCTAGAGAGAGTCTTGTATGAGACAAACGACCCCATCATATCCTCGGACGCTATTAGACTATGTCTCTTGTCGGCAAGACCATGCCCTATGATACCCATGGATCTGAGGCATTGTCCGCATGGCGAAGACTAGGGATTTGGAAGCCCTAATGCTACTGGTCATGCTTGATTAAAGAGGAGAAGAAGAAGAGATCTTTTGGACACTCGTGGGAGACAAGTGTCTAAGCCAAGAAGGACTTGTGGGTGTTGATGCTAGCTTGTTGTGGATCTTAGGTGGCTTGAATAGGGTTTTGGAGAGTTAGAGGATTGCACTAGCCTTGGGATAAAGCTATGGTATGGGCATGTATTTCATTTTCTCTATATGAATTTTCCAGCTGTCCAAAAATTGTGTACTCTAAAGGTTTGATTTTCAGCTTGCATTGTCCTCATGATTGGATAATATCAGCACTTGTTGTTCATGCCGATTTGACATAAATAGGGCTGAAATTGTTATGATTTAATGTATAACTTGAAGACAAGGGAACTGATTTTCTTCTGTAAAATGTGCCATAACATAAGTGTTTTCAGATCTGTTATATGCTTGAAAAGTGTGCCCTAAGGCTGAAACTTGTTGGCATATGTTTGGCATCTTTTCTCTTGAGCTGCCTAGTGTGTTGGGTTGAAGAGAAGTGAAATATTGTGAGATGTTTGCTGCTGTAAAATAACATTTCAGATCAGCCCTACAAGGAAATATAAAGATTAGATCTAGGAAACCTCTAGTAGGAGAGGTGAAATTTCAGTTTTTCCTTAATTGCCCTAGACCAAAATTTCAACAACAATTAACATTTGCAGATTAAATCCTTTTCAAGAATTTTACCGAAGGGGGCCCTTGACACTGGACAGGATACAATTTCTAAGTAATACCTTCCAAGCTTCCTGTGCCTCATTCACCAGAATGATCCTCTTGGTTAGTTGAGGGTGTGTTTTCACTAGTTGTGAGTCAAACTAGATCACCAAATTTATTGGGAAAACTGGACTTGCAGGTTATGTTTGATAAGAGGGGTCAAGAATGAGGAGCATTTCGTTATTAGGGGTCCTATTTATCATGAATTCCAAGGGAAATTTCATCACTTTTATAGATATGAAGAAGGATCCCTCTCGACCTTCTTCCATTATCTTGACTAAAGATTCTTGTCCTTGTTTCTTGGAGAGGTGGTTGCCTTTAGTCAACATGCCTTGGGTCACTCTTCCAAATTACTAGATTGATCACGTCCTTCTTTTGACCCATCTTGCCTAGTAGGGTGGGAGTGTCGAGCATCATCATATATTGGAGATATTGACATGGACAATAATAGCTCAGCTACACAATGCCCCCTTACTTGAGCTGCCCCATGGTCAGTGCTGCATACTAGTTCCAATACTTGGTATAGAGGGGTTTCTGCCTCCTCCCTTGGTCAACATAACTTTTGTGGTTAGGACTGCACTCAGATTCTCTAGGAGTTTATCTAATCTTTGGATGTTAGGAGAGCTTTTGTACAAAGCTCCTAGTGGCCTCCCTTAGCTCAATTGACACCTCTTAGTTTGGGCCACCCTCCAAATGTGACTTTGAGACACCATATTGGTTACTTAACAATTATTGATGGGTATATATGGTCCCCCTTTGGTTTAGATGCTTACCAATGACCGTTTTTTCTTTGGCTTTCCATTTGTGGTCTGGTTGACTTGCTGTCTCTGTTGTGGTATAGCTCTGTCTACCTTTCTTCTTTCCCAATGTTGTATTTTGCTTCATTGTCAAGGGCTTACACATTCTAGGTTTAAACTTTAGCCTAACTTTTTTTTGGTTAAAGGTAAATACTGCTTATAGGTACTTATAGCTGTCCCGCTAACCTCACTTTTATGTTACTATGTCACTTTCCTTTTTTGGCTAACCTAGGCACTTTTTACTTTGTTATTATTACCTGCTGTAATTTTGGTTCCGATTGACTTATTTTGGTCATTAGTGGACATGAATAATCTCAGTTCATTTCATTCTGTAGAATATGTATCCATATCCTCTCATCCACCTAAAGGTTAAATCGTGTAGTTTATTGAGAAATATGTTTCAGAGATGAATTTCAATTCTTCAGGAAGCTTTACCAAATGTTGAGCTTAAGAGTAATAATGAACTAGCTGTATTTGAAATCCCCTTAGGTTTGCAGAAGTGCCACAACATTGGTATTTCCCAAATGCACTTAATAGAATATGTTTGTACAAAGACAATGTTACAAATATAAGCAAAGACAATGCCACATCTTGCTTAATTGCATATGCGAGTCGTGATTATTTATGGAAAATATATACCTATATTTTTATATTGACTGAATGGTTAATAATGCAATTTTTTGAGATATGTTATCTTTGTTAGATTTAATGTAAAGTCTAAAATCAATAACCAAATAGAATTAAATACATAATGATATGCTGTTTGAACTTTGGATTTACTTCTCAGATACTTGATCAATCATTCTGGGAAGCAACTTAGCTTGGATTCAAAAAGAGTACCTGAAAACACAGCAGCAAACAAATTTGCAGAGGCATTGGCCCTAGGCTGGAAGGAGTTCAATGACTTAAGGTACACGACTATCTATAATTTCCTGATATAATGTATGTTTTATTTGTATTTATACCTGCTCTTTAATTTCTTACTGAGGTTATCCTGGACAGTTCTGTAGTACTGGTAGTTGTGCAGCCAGATGAGCGTAATATGTATGATCAACACTGGATTTGCATGGTGCTGAAAGAATCATATCCTCAATCATGTTGTTGATAAAATGATGCTTCATATTTTTGCCTTTGAAGTACAATTTACAGTCCCACATCAGGTCTTCTTATTTTCACCATCCTTCTTGTTTAGCAATTGGCTGAAACCTTAACTGAGATATATATATGGGGTGCCATCTATCCGGAAAACATTAGCTGAAATTGATGCTGAGGGTGAACTTTTATCAAATGGAACTCTTCACATGTAAGCATTGTTTCAAATCACATGCAAACAATCTAGCCTAATATTGATACTCTTTTAACACGCCTATCCATTTCAGCAATGATCTAACATTGTAGAGTAACTTGTATTCTGTATGCTTATTTGTCACCCACACTTTTCATTTTAGCAATAGATGGATAGGCAAGCAAGTTTTAATTTTAATTTTCACATATGAAAGTTGTTCTATTTTAGCAGAGGACAGCAAGCTGTTGCTGTTGTTTACTTCAGGGCTGGATATACACCTGTTGATTATCCCTCTGAAGCAGTATGTAATTAGCATTATACTACCATAATACCTTCTTATTCTGCCATTTAGTTCACAATTTCAGCTACGAAAACAAGCATTGCATGCTGTTCTGATTTTAACTTCACAGTCTAACTAATTGGATTACTTCAATTGAGATCAAGAGATATTTGTTATGATCAGTCCATATTACATATTAGGATACTAATTCTCTTTAAATGATCCCAGGAATGGAGAGCTAGGCTAATGTTGGAGCAGTCGTCTGCCATCAAATGCCCTTCAATTTCATATCATTTAGCAGGCACAAAAAAGATTCAACAAGAATTGGCTAAACCTCATGTTCTGGAAAGGTGCACTGTGCTTCCTTTTCCGGAAATTTTGTACATGTGAATGTGGATCAATTTTTTTTGTTTTCTTTCACCATGTTTTATAGTTCTCTGGAAGTAAGGGTTTCTAGTTACTAATACATTCTGGGAAAAGATAAACAAAACAGCATGTGATATAGTAATGGAATGATTCCTGGCCATTTTGATGACCATAAGAGTAATATACAAGTTTTGTGTAATGTTGCCAATGTTTCATTATTCAACTTTACTTTTTTGATGTGGAAATCATTTCTTGACCTCGTTTCTCCTGAGGCTAAACAAGCATGTAGCACCTTATAGATTCCCAATAGACTGTAAATAGAGATCTAGCAAACATAATCTGTTTCTGGGATAAAACAACGGGACTGTAAAATATGTCATGATGCAGATGATTGTCTTCCCATAATACAAAAACTACTTCTTGGACAAGTTTAAGGCACTTGTAGATGATTCAGTTTACTTTACCCTTTCTTTCCGTGGTTCCTCTTACCACTTGATTTTATTGTGTAGTTAAGCAGTGTAATGTCCCCCACCTCTTGATGAAGAGGTTTGGGAAGACTTAGTGGTCTAGCCATCCCCACTAGGCCATAGTCTCACACAAAGGGGAAAAGTCAACCAAACTAATGTTATATTTTAAAGTTGACTTAGTCAAAAGGTAAAAAGAGTTAAAAGGTAACTCGGTGAAGGAATAGAAGCGCTGGAGGTTGAGTTAGGAGTTAACCCTAGGGGTTAACTTAACTCAACAGGGAAACAGGAAAAAGTATAAAGAGAAGGCTAGGGTGCACCTCTCATTTCATCTTGGATATTTAATATTTGCTTGGTGATGCTCTTGAGCATACAGTTTTGAGGGTTTTGATATTATAAACCCTAGTGAACAACTCAGTGGTGAAAGATTCGATTCACCTTGTTCCAAGCTTGGTCTCAGGGATGAAATACTCCACCCACACCATTCTACATCCATCATCTATTGAGGAGGATTAGCAGGGTCGTACCAGCTAGGGTTTTCCAGCAAGGGCGCACCAGTTGATGAAAAAGAGTTCGATCCAGCCCATAGAAGAAGCTTTGGAGGTTTTCAACATCAGGGTTTTGCTTGCAGGCCCTAGCTCATCACTAGCCCTTTTGCTTCTTTAGTAGTGCTGGTCAAGAAGAAAGATGGAACCATGCGCATGTGCATTGATTTCCGGGCTTTGAATAAAAAGACAATCAAAAACAGGTATCCTATACCAAGGATTGATGAGTTGTTGGACGAACTACATGGCGCTGTCTATTTCACAAAAAATGACCTACACTCTGGCTACCATCAAATCAAGATGAGGGAGGAGGACATCCCAAAAACTGCCTTCCGATGTCATTATGGTCATTATGAGTTCTTGGTGATGCCCTTCGGGTTAACCAATGCCCCAACCACGTTTCAATCTTGTATGAACCATGTTTTCAACAAGCAGTTAAGGAAACATCTTTTGGTATTTTTTGATGATTTGCTCATTTATAGCAGGACGTGGGAGGAACACCTTCGACATGTGGACCAAATTTTAGCTATCATGGAGAAGCAGTCACTTTATGCTAAAGAGTCCAAATGTGAGTTTGGAATGACAGAGGTCCTTTACTTAGGACACATCATCGGAGCCAAGGGGGTACAGGTACGTCAGGAGAAAATTAAAGCCATTATGGAGTGGCCTACTCCTAAGACACTCACAGATCTAAGGGGATTTCTAGGCATGTGCACTTATTACAGGAAATTTGTCAAAGGGTTTTCTCAGCTGTGTGCACCCTTGACCGATTTGATTAAGAAGGGAGGCTTCAAATGGAGTGAGGAGGCTCAATTTACATTTGATAAGATGAACAAGTTGATTAGCACGTGCCCAGCCTTAGCTCTATCGGATTTGGGCCTACCTTTTACCTTGGATTGTGATGCCTCAGGAGAAGGTATATGGGCCGTACTGATGCAGAACAAGCACTCTCTTGCCTATGAAAGCCGAAAATTCAGGGGACCTGAGCTACTTTACAACATTTATGACAAAGAAATGTTGGCTATCATGCACGCACTAGCCAAATTCAGGCAATACTTGGTAGGTGCACGGTTTGTGGTCAAATCATATCATAACAGTCTTAAGTACCTATTGGAGCAGAAGGACTTAAATGAAAGGCAGCAGAAATGGGTAAGCAAAATACAGGCCTATGACTTTGACATTGAATTTGTCAAAGGGAAGAACAACGTGGTGGCTGATGCATTGTCCAGGAGGCCATCTATTTATGCCATGAAAAATGTATCTATTGACTGGAAGGACCACTTGGTGATGGAGTATGCAAAGGATTAGTTCGCTTGTCAGCTAATGGATGAACAGGTACAGGATGATAACTTCAGGATTATTGATGGCCTCATCTATTACAAGGGCCGAATCTTTTTGGTTCCTGGATCGGCCTCATCTATTACAAGGGCCGAATCTTTTTGGTTCCTGGATTGGCCTTCAAGGCCAAGGTGTTGCAAGCATGTCATGACTCACCAATGGTAGGGCACCAAGGGATTGGCAAGACGTACATGCAGGTGAGGGAGAGGTTCTCATGGAAGGGCCTCAAGGAGGATGTAATGAGGCATGTCAAGGAGTGTACTATGTGCCAGGAGAACAAGGATGAGCACACTCACTCGGCAGGACTACTGCAACCCCTACCCATTCCGAAGCACAAGTGGGAAAGCATATCCATGGATTTCATCACAGGGTTGCCAAGGACGCAGGGGAAAGACTGCATTTTCGTAGTGGTGGACAGGTTGACGAAGTTTGCACACTTCTTCTCCATAGCCACAGACTTCAGCGCAGCACAGGTGGCCGAACTGTTCTTCAAGGAGATCTCCAGACTGCACGGCCTACCCAAAACCATTGTCAGTGACCGAGATAGCAGATTCATGAGTACATTTTGGCAGGAGTTGTTCAGGCTCGTTGGTACGGCCTTGACCCCTAGTACTAGCTATCATCCTCAAACGGATGGAAAGACCGAGATAGTCAACAAATGGGTGGAAGGTTATCTCAGGAATTATGTGGCAGGGCAGCAGAAAGCGTGGGTCAGATGGTTGCACCTAGGAGAATACTGCTACAACACCACCCATCACATGTCCATAGGCATGACACCATTCAGGGCATTATACAACTATGATCCACTCTCTTTTGTGGAGATTGCTTTTGGTGACAGCAGGGCACCGATGGTACAGGATTGGGTACAACAGAGTCAAGACATCCTCAGAGAACTGAAGGATCACTTACAAAGAGCACAAAACCAATAGAAGGTCCAAGCAGATAAGCACAGAGTTGAGCGTACCTTTGAGGTTGGTGACCTAGTCTATCTGAGGCTCCAACCATACAGGCAGGCTTCCATAAAAAGAAGCGTAGTAGAAAAGCTACAACCACGTTTCTTTGGACCCTACAGGATCAACAGGAAGATAGAGGTCGTAGCTTATGAGCTAGAGCTTCCACAGGGCAACAAGATACACAATGTCTTCCATGTGTCCTGCCTAAAGAAGGCCATCGGCCAACACATCACACCCATTGAGGTGCTGCCTCCCTTGGATGAAGAAGGGTAGCTTGTTTTGATCTTGGAGGAGATACTGGAGGTTCGGGAGAAAAGGCTCAGGAAGAGAAGCATCAAAGAGTACCTGATCAGATGGAAGGACCTACCCATTGAGGATGCCACGTGGGAGAATGAACAGGTGGTACGTGAGACCGGTTTGGAATTGCTTGAGGACAAGCAATTTCTAGCAGGGGAGACTGTAATGTCCCCCACCTCTTGATGAAGAGGTTTGGGAAGACTTAGTGGTCTAGGCATCCCCACTAGGCCATAGTCTCACACAGAGGGGAAAAGTCAACCAAACTAACGTTATATTTTTAAGTTGACTTAGTCAAAAGGTAAAAAGAGTTAAAAGGTAACTCAATGAAGATATAGAAGCGCTGGAGGTTGAGTTAGGAGTTAACTTAACTCAACAGGGAAACAGAAAAAAGTATAAAGAGAAGGCTAGGGCACACCTCTCATTTCATCTTGGATATTTGATATTTGCTTGTTGATGCTCTTGAGCATACAGTTTTGATATTACAAACCCTAGTGAACAACTCAATGGTGAAAGATTCCACTCACCTTGTTCCTAGCTTGGTCTCGGGGATGAAATACTCCACCCACACCATTTTACATCCATCATTTATTGAGGAGGATTAGCAGGGCCGTACCAACTAGGGTTTTCCAGCAAGGGCGCACCAGTTGATGAAAAAAGTTTGATCCAACCCATAGAAGAAGCTTTGGAGGTTTTCAACATTAGGGTTTTGCTTGTAGGCCCTAGCTCATCAGTTTGAAGGCTTCTTGGAGGAGTTATCATGTCCCTATCATTGTCTGCAGGTTGGGACGATTTTAGGAGGTAGGGGGACGATTTGGTGATTCAGTAATTCTCAGATCTAGGAGGCCATAGGCCAGATCTGGTCTTGAAACTTCTCTCGGGGATTTGTGGTTGCCCAATCTATCATCCTAGAGAGTTTCAGGAGATTCAGAGCCCTCATTCAGCTAGGCCGAATTATTGACCATATTCAGGGTTTCAGGAGGGCCATACCAGTTTAGGGTTTCTGCAGTTTGAGGAGGAAGCTTCAAGTGTTTGGGCTCCATACTTCAGGAGGGGGCTACCATTGCCCTGATCTATCATTGGGAGGAGTTTGATAGCATTTTGGGGTCTTCATCTTCAGGAGGGTCGAACCTTTGGTATCCATTGTCTTCAACAGGACATACCAGCAGCTTGAGGGTTAGGCTGAAACTCTAGTTTTGCAGTTGAGCGTTCATCTTCTATTACAGCCTTTAGGAGGCTTGATTTGTATCTCCAGGAGCATTTTGTATGCAACTCATATGTTGTCTTGAAGCCATCTGAAGCTATTCCGGATTTGCTTCTACATTTGTATCAGGTGCTTGCTTTCTTAGAATAAAGTTCAGATCTTGCTTGTGGTTCCTATGTTGTGTATTATTGAAGATCTTCATATGTTGGAATGCTTCTTGTATAAATTGTGGTTGAATAACTGAATAAACCCTAAGGCCGAAATGTTGATGGCCAACCTGCACACATAACAATAAACAGTTAAATCAGGGTTAGTTAGTGTTTGCAAGCAAAAAATTGGCTTGGGAACATTACAAGCAGTAATAACGCATGCTTTATAAGATGCTTGATAGCAATGTTGCATATATCGTGATATTATCGAAATTATTGCGACAATATTGCCAAAACCAACCTCGACGATAATATCACCTGAAATATTCACGTTAATTTCAAAGTTTGAATTTATTGCGATAATTTCAGTAATTATCGTGACAATATGGAAATTATTGCCCTGTTTGCATCAATTTCAACTTATAACCAGATTCTTGGTCTTTTAAGTTTTAACTCTCATTTTGCAAAAGTGAGTCAAGGGTGACAATTAATGGTAATGTTAAACTTTTCCTTTATCTTTCCTTTTTATCCTTTTACTCAAATTTTTAACATTAAACTTTTCCTTTATCTTTCCTTTTTATCCTTTTACTCAAATTTTTAGCATTACCATTAATTGTTTCAGGATGTTTGAGAGTGGTTCCAACCTCATCGGACTTCACATGGAGAAAGTAGAATTTCATATCCCATTCAAAATTCAGCAGACTTAAGAGTTTTCAGGATTTCAGGATTTGTAGGATTGCAACATTTTCATTGGATTTATCACGTATTAGGGTATGGGATTGGCATTTAATCAAGAGCACCAAGCCCTTTATGTAACTTGGTGTTGGTGGTATTGATTGTTGAACTCTTCTGTCATGGCCTTAGCAAAAATGTACCTTTCACTCAAACCAAAATCATTGATTAAGCATTTTCATCTTTTTCTACCATATTATAAGGCTTGGATTAGGCAGTTTCATCAAAATAGGGTGGTGTTGACTGATGTCCCTAGAGGATCGAGGTAGAGGCCAAGGTTAGACAAGAGGCAAAGGGTTAAACTAATGATGAGGATCCCAATATAAGTGACGGTGGAACATTACTTGTCATTTAAATGGTTTTGCTCATTTATTCATAATTCTTTCTTTCAAAATTTCAATAATTTTTTGGAATCATGGTTTGGAATCTTTAAAATATAATTTTTTCATTAAAATTTAAATATTTTATGTATTTTTTGTATACTGAGTCATTGAAATCTGATCGGTCTAAGTCAATTTGACTCCGAGATTTAAAACATTGGATTGAGCTCCGAGGACACTGTGACCATTTTCCATCAAGCAAACAAGGGGAAATCCATTGTTTTCATTGCCGTGATTCATCTCATTAGATACATTTATTTTTGTTTGGATGTGATTTTGTATTATCTTGTCGGGACTTATGACTCAGGACAAATATCATATTTCAGCATTGTTAGCACAAATTTCCACCCTCCAATTGCGCTGATATAACTGATATTTCAGCTATGAAAACTTGGCTAATTAAAGGAGTGAAGCCCCAAATTGTCACAGGTTAGACCCCTCTCCGTTTGAGTTGGTGCTTGCCAGCCTCATGGGGGAGTCCCTAGGGTGATTTTGCTGCTGTCCTAAGTCTGATTTTCTGCAAAGTAAAACGAAAAACAATGGCTGTAACGTCTTGGACAGTGTGTTAATTACGTCCAAAACGTGGGGAAAAAGTAGTTTGTTTGCTTGGAGAGATCCTGTAGGGTCAGCACAAGAAAAATATAAGAGAAATATAGAAATAAATTACTCAAAAGTTTGTTTAAACTACAATGAATAGTAACAAGTCACTAATCTAATTGCAAAATTAACAAAGTACCGACAAAAAGAAAGGTTCGAACACAAACACAAAACTTCTTTATTGATAGGCTTGCAAGAGGATTGGTTGCGCCACAATTGACGAGTCCACAACCGGTACAGTGCTCACTTTGCTCAAAGATAGAGTAATTAAAGTAAAGAATGAGAGAAGAAGTATGCTAGTTGCTGTTGAAATCCAACCGTAATAATGAATAAACCTCTCCATTATATCAAGATTAAGGTGCACTTCTCAAGAGGAGAATACGAGGACGTGTGAATGAGTAATTTAGGAATTAATGCGCTTGAGGGAATAAGTGTGAGTGAGTAATTTAGGAATTAATGCGCATGAGGGAATAATTGTGAGTGAGTAATGTGCATGAGCAAGTTACGAGTGAGAGCGTATGTGCATGGTGAGTTAAAAGATCACATGTGTGAGAGTGCGAGAGATAGTTAAGTGAAGGAGTGGCTCATGTGTGAGGATAAGAGGGAGTTAATGCATGAAAATTGAGATAATTGTGAGTGAAGTGAAGGATAAAGTGAGTTAAGTGAGGGAAAGGATAAGTTAAGTGAAGGTAAGAGTGAGTTGAGTGTTTACTTAACGAAAACATGTCAACACACGCCAATTATGCATACGTTAGCCTAGGAAGAGGAATTCTCCCTATTATTTAGGGATTTTCCTAAATTTTAGGAAATTAGCGTTTAAAAGCAATTTAAGGGGAATTTCGGTAAATTAATGCATGGAAAGTGAAGATATGTTAAATCAGGAAAATTAATGAGAAAAATTAGCCCTGATTGGCTAAATTATTTCCTTGGAAGTGCCATCTCATCTTATGCATCCTCTTTTCTTTAATTAATTCTTCATTTAATGCTTTGGAAAATGCACTCTTGGTCAAATGATGCCATGTAGATGCAACGTCACCCAGAAACTCTACCACTTGTCGGAATCTGAGCCTGCCACTGGTCACTGCTAGAGATGACGACCACTGCTAAAGATAGAAGTTTCCAAAAATAGTCGTCCGGTCCCAAAAATTTATAACCCATCGAAACTCATCCAAAGTCTCCAAAAATGCTTGGGATGACTAGGAGAACACCACCACATGTCAACTGTCTAAAAATAAACACTGCTAAAAATAGAATATGCTCGCATGTCATTGATATCATACTCATCAGATTCAGTTTTTTGAGAGGATTCCGAATCCGTAACCATAATTGACATGCAAGCCATAGTGCCATGGTGCTCAACCTGCTAAAAATAGAAACCTGTGACAAATTAGCCTAGAAATGGTAAAAAAGACTCAGAATGTCTCAAGGATCCATAATGAGTGCTCTGAATCTGAATCTGGGGTCTGGAGCTCAAACTAATAAAAATAGAAAGTTCTTGCATGTCACTCTGAAAAGTGCCATCAATCCTAAAATCATGCAAGGACCATCCTTGTATGCTCAAAATTGCTCCAAACTATCAAGTGACCCACTCAAACCTTGTCTCCTAAAAAGTAGGGACACCTGCTGTATGTAGCTAACTCTAACTTTGAACAAAACAACCATGTATCGATCATATACCGTCTCGGATGGGAACCAACCTCTTGCTCAACACAAGTGCTAAACTTTGGGAGAATCTTAGAATGCCATCCAAAATAGTGCATGCTGGCTCTTAACCCTGAAGATTTCGAAGGGTGGAAATCTGGGGGTTAATAATGGCGGCTCAATGGGACGGTATCCCCTTGTGGGATGTCTAGAACCATATGGATCTCTGTGTCTGTAAAAATGGTGCTCTGTGAGAACTCTGTAAGATATATCAATGATGCTTTGTGAAAACTGAAGAAAATGTACCAAGGATACCCCTGTAAATGTGTGGAAGGAAAGAAGACCCTGTAAGCCGATCAAAAAAATCCTGTAAGCTGACCTGTAGTACCAAAGCCTATCCAATGGGCCATGGAGTCAAATCAATATAAAATTTCCCATTGAAACACTGAAACACAAGGGTCTCATCCAATTTTGCTACCTGGTACCACCCAATATGTACACTCCTCCCTGCGGTGAATGTGCTGATGTCGACACGAGGGAGAGAGTCACTTAATGAGATGTCAATAATATAAAGTTCAAACACCTATCAAGTGCGAAGGAACACCACCAATAGTGACAATGGGTCCTAAGGTACGAGCACAACCTGTCACTATGAAAGATGTTCTGAAGTCGAACAATCATAAGGATCATCGAATCAAGGCTTAATGATACTCAACCTTGTCGAATGCAAGATAACCACCAATGAGACTAACGACTACCAAGGTGCTCTAGTTCCGGGTCATCTGTAGATAATGTGTCGAAGTCGATACAGGATGACCCGCTGAAAACAAGAGCATTGATGTCTCTCTTCCCTCAGCGCGAGGTGATAACTCAAGAAGATCAAGATGAAAGAACTAGGTACCATATCCTTATTACTGGATGAGGGGACGATCGACTCAAAGCATAGGACTCAATGATAAGGGATCAAGAGACAAGACATAAGATGACTCAAGACTCTCCTATGTCTCCTCAAACTACCCATCCAAAGGCTCAATGCTTTGGGAACGTTACAAAACGGGACCCCCTTCCAGTCTCACTCTAATGATAAACACAAAGTCTCGGCATGTGAAAGATAGACATTCAAATTTTGACCTAGGAAAAGTACTAGTGGACAACCATCTATTCATGAAAGGAAAAACACACAAGACACAACTACATGTTGATATAACTAAGCAAAAATCAGCGACACTTATGCAAAGACTGAAGTAAATAACTGAAGGGAAAAGGCACTGCAAGGAAAATGTAGATTGCTGTCCTAAAACTGCAAAACATCAGCAAACTAAAACTACTGAAATGACAATGCAGAAAGGGAAAACAACATCCCTATGCCCAAAAGTTTTTACCTCTAAATTGCCATGGTTAAATCACCATACTGAAAGGACCAATGTAACCATGCAGCCAAATGATTAGTCCGATGGGAAAGATCAACAAAGTCAACCTTCTAGGGGGACCAATCGTGAAATCTCATGTGTTGGAAAAAATTCCTTAATGTACCAGCTGGTGAAGGCATAACCGAAAGATGTTGGTTGACTGAAGGCTGCTAGTTGGGGTTTATAACATGGTATTTCAACAGTAATAAGTGTGAATGCATGAGAGTCAAAACTCTTTGAATCTTCTTGCTGAAATACCTCCATCATCTTGAGCTCAACTGGGTCTGGATGAACCCTGATATCCAAACACTGATCAATCTTCGGACCTTGAAGAACAACCTTGGGATGTGGAATCATAGGCAAAGTGTAAGGGAATCATCCTCTGGTTGAACCAAAAGTGGCTCTTCTTGCTGTAATGGTATCTGATTAAACTGGTCCTAAACCATTGCTAGGATGGGCACATATGAAATCTCCTGTTGACTGATCTCTACTTGGTTAACCTGTTGTTCCTCTTTCGAAAACTTTTCCTCTTGAAAATTTTCATCTTCACTAATGAGAGGAATCGATGAACACTCCTGAGTATTCAAATCTTCACCTTCACCTTCTTGGAACTTTGCATGTGACTCAAATGGTGCAGTTATTGGTTCTGGATAATCTAGGCTTGAGGGATGATCATCTTTCTTATCTTTGGGAACCTGACATGGTGCAAGTTGTGGTTCATCTTTAGAAACAAGGACTTCCTGCACTGCTTTAACCATCGGTTGTTGAAATTCATGGATCGGAATGAAAACGTAGGCTGCAATAAAATGTCCTTCTAACTTAATAGCAA
>SNQJ01S0155333.1:22468-36735 GCA_010110895.2 Picea sitchensis
GATCAAGAGACAAGACATAAGATGACTCAAGACTCTCCTATGTCTCCTCAAACTACCCATCCAAAGGCTCAATGCTTTGGGAACGTTACAAAACGGGACCCCCTTCCAGTCTCACTCTAATGATAAACACAAAGTCTCGGCATGTGAAAGATAGACATTCAAATTTTGACCTAGGAAAAGTACTAGTGGACAACCATCTATTCATGAAAGGAAAAACACACAAGACACAACTACATGTTGATATAACTAAGCAAAAATCAGCGACACTTATGCAAAGACTGAAGTAAATAACTGAAGGGAAAAGGCACTGCAAGGAAAATGTAGATTGCTGTCCTAAAACTGCAAAACATCAGCAAACTAAAACTACTGAAATGACAATGCAGAAAGGGAAAACAACATCCCTATGCCCAAAAGTTTTTACCTCTAAATTGCCATGGTTAAATCACCATACTGAAAGGACCAATGTAACCATGCAGCCAAATGATTAGTCCGATGGGAAAGATCAACAAAGTCAACCTTCTAGGGGGACCAATCGTGAAATCTCATGTGTTGGAAAAAATTCCTTAATGTACCAGCTGGTGAAGGCATAACCGAAAGATGTTGGTTGACTGAAGGCTGCTAGTTGGGGTTTATAACATGGTATTTCAACAGTAATAAGTGTGAATGCATGAGAGTCAAAACTCTTTGAATCTTCTTGCTGAAATACCTCCATCATCTTGAGCTCAACTGGGTCTGGATGAACCCTGATATCCAAACACTGATCAATCTTCGGACCTTGAAGAACAACCTTGGGATGTGGAATCATAGGCAAAGTGTAAGGGAATCATCCTCTGGTTGAACCAAAAGTGGCTCTTCTTGCTGTAATGGTATCTGATTAAACTGGTCCTAAACCATTGCTAGGATGGGCACATATGAAATCTCCTGTTGACTGATCTCTACTTGGTTAACCTGTTGTTCCTCTTTCGAAAACTTTTCCTCTTGAAAATTTTCATCTTCACTAATGAGAGGAATCGATGAACACTCCTGAGTATTCAAATCTTCACCTTCACCTTCTTGGAACTTTGCATGTGACTCAAATGGTGCAGTTATTGGTTCTGGATAATCTAGGCTTGAGGGATGATCATCTTTCTTATCTTTGGGAACCTGACATGGTGCAAGTTGTGGTTCATCTTTAGAAACAAGGACTTCCTGCACTGCTTTAACCATCGGTTGTTGAAATTCATGGATCGGAATGAAAACGTAGGCTGCAATAAAATGTCCTTCTAACTTAATAGCAATAGCCTGGGCTTCGTCCATATTTTGAGGTTCCTTATGCCCGAGAAAAATACCAAAAATACCATCAAATGCCTCAAGATAGTAATTTAAAGCGTAAGCAACATTAGGCCTTATAGTAGTAGGGATTTTATAATAAGTCTTGGAAAAACGAGCGTTAAAAACAATGACATTCTCATCCCCATTCTTTTTAATGTTATTAAAAGCACTGATTAAGGAAAATATGTCCTATTTATCCACCCATTGTTCAGTGAATTTCTCTTGGAACGAATCCCATCCATCAATGGAGGCATCAGGAAGGGATTTGTACCATGCTCATGCCTCCCCCTCGAGGGTTGACACAAACATCCTCATGTTCCACTTCAAAATCATCCAACAATTTTGAAAAAGCAGCCAAGTGATCCTCAACTGATTCTCCCGACCTCTTTGCAAACAAAGGTATGCATTTAAGCCATTTATGTGCACGTAAGTCATGAGGATAATCTGGGAATGCAACAAAACTTAGTGGGTCAAAAACAAAAAATCTCTACCTTACTGGTGGCCTCACAGTTGCGGCCATATTGTTAATTGGAGATAGAAAAAAGCACAACTTCTAACCTACTACTAGCTTGAGATGAAAATAAAACCAAAGATGAAGATGTCGAAGATACACTTACCATAGTGCTTGTCGAGAAGAACTTACCTAAGAACTCATACGCTTACCAACTTTGAGATGAGTTTTGGTGAAGGAATAGTCTTGTTGAAGGAACTAGACTTTGCAAGGGAATCGAAACCGGGAGATCTGCTTGTGTAATTTCCCCTATGGAGTCATCCCTATATCCCGTGGAGTTGCTAGGTGAGTTAGAAAAATAAACAATTAAAGTAAAAAAACTCACCGATGTCGTTGTCACCAAGGCTTGCGTTCCTTGACAATGACGCCAATTTGTTAGCACAAATTTCCACCCTCCAATTGAGCTGATATAACTGATATTTCAGTGATGAAAACTTGGCTAATTAAAGGTGTAAAGCCCCAAATTGTCATGGGATAGACCCCTCTCTGTTTGGGCTGGTGCTTGCCAGCCTCAGTGGGGAGTCCCTAGGGTGATTTTGCTTCTGTCCTAAGTCTGGTTTTCTGCAAAATAAGACAAAAAACAACGGCTGTAATGTCTTGGACAGCATGTTATTTCCGTCCAAAATGTGGGGAGAAAGTAGTTTGTTTGCTTGGAGAGATCTTGCAGGGTTAGCACAAGAACAATAGAAGTGAAATAGAGAAAGAATCTACTCAAAAGATCGATTAAACCACAATGAATAGTAAGAAGTCACTAATCTAATTGAAAAATTAATAAAGTACTGACAAGAAGAAAGGTTCAAACACAAACACACAACTTCTTTATTGATAGGTTTGCAAGAGGGTTGGTTGCGCCACAATTGACGAGTCCACAACCAGTAAAATGATCACTTTGCTAAAGAATAGAGTAACTAGACTAAAGAATGATAGAGAGAAGAATGAGAGAAGAAGTATGCTAGATGTTGCTGAAATTCGACCGTAATAATGAATTAACCTCTCCATTATATAGAGAGTAAGGTGCACTTCCCAAGAGAAGAAGATGAGGATGTGTGAATGAGTAATTTAAGAATTAATGTGCATGAGGGAATAAGTGTGAATGAGTAATTTATGAATTAATGCGCATGGGGGAATAAGTGCGAGTGAGTAATGCGCATGGGCGAGTTATGAGTGAGAGTGTATGCACATGGTGAATTAAAGGATCACATCAGCGAGAGTGTTAGGTATAGTTAAGTGAAGGAGTGGCGCATGTGTGAGGATAAGAGGTAGTTAATGCATGGAAATTGAGATAATGGCGAGTGAACTGAGGGATAAAGTGAGTTAAGTGAGGGAAATGATAATTTAAGTGAAGGTAAGAGTGAGTTGAGTGTTTAGTTAACTAAAACATGTCAACACACTCCAATTATCCATGCGTTAGCCAAGGAAGAGGAATTCGCCTTATTTTTTAGGGATTTTCCTAACTTTTAGGAAATTAGTGTTTAAAAGCAATTTAAGGGGAATTTCTGTAAATTAATGCATGGAAAGTAAAGATATGTTAAGTGAGAAAAATTAATGAGAAAAATTAGCCTTGATTGGCTAAATTATCTCTCGGGAAGTGCCACCTCATCTTATGTGTCCTCTTCTCTTTAATTAATTCTTCATTTATTGCCATGGAAATGATGCCATGTAGATGCCCATCACCTTGAAACTCGACCACTTGTTGAATTCTGAGTGTGCCACTTCTCACTGCTGGAGATGACGACCAATGCTAAAATTAGAAGTTTCCAAAAATACTCGTTTGGTCCCAAAAATTTAAACTCATCGAAACTCATCAAAAGTTTCCAAAAATGCTCGAGATGACTAGGAGAACACCACCACATGTCAATTGTATAAAAATAGAAACTACTAAAAGTAGAATGTGCTCGCGTGTCAATGATATCATACTCATCAGATTCCGTTTTTCGATAAGATTCCAAATCGACAACCATAATTGACATGCGAGCGTTGGTGCTCAACCTGTTAGAAATAGAAATCTGTGACAAATCATTCCAGAAAAGGTCAAAAAGACTTAGAATGTCTCAAGGTTCCATAATGTGTGCTCATAATCTGAATCTGGGGCCTGGAGCTCAAACTGCTAAAAATAGAAAGTTCTTGCATGTTGCCCGAAAAAGTGCTATCGGGCCTAGAATCATGCAAGGACCATCCTTGTATGCTCAAAGATGCTCCAAACTGTCAAGTGTCCCACTCAAACCGTGTCCTAAAAAGTAGGAACACCTCCTGTATGTAGACATCTCTCTCAAATGCGTGGGAAACCAAGCTAACTCTAACTTTGAACAAAACATCCATGTACTGATCATATACGTGTCTCTGATGGGAACCAACCTCTTGCTCAACATGTGATGTCCAATTTCCAAGACTAGGCCAGCAGGGTGTGACTTAGTAGTCTATTTGTTCCCGTAGACTATAGTCAGGCACAAACAGGGAACAAAGGGAGAAATAAGGGTGAATAAATGGCTGAATGATGAATTAAGCCAAAAAGCATAGGAAAAGTCACTTAAGCCAAAGTCAACGGAGAAATAGAAGAAAAAGGTGTTGAGGGGGGACTTAATTAATTAATCATTCGACTTAGGAGGAAAAGCGCCTAGCTTAAGTGATGTCAATGGAGAATTAGATCGGGGAAGGTATAAGAAGAGGAATTCGACCTAATTCCTCATTAAGTTATGATTTTGAGTTGAGAACAGGTTCCAGAAGAGGAAGTCGACCTCTTCGCTGTTTTGTGGATTTTTGGAGGAAACCACCACCCAGATCAGTTTCGGTGTTGGAAGACACACCCTAGCCTATCAGAGATACCATCCAGGTATTTCACCGTGTTAGATTAGGAGTATACATAACTAGTTGAGAGATTGCACAGTGCAGCTAGTGAGGGCGCAAGGGTTAGAGAGAGTTTTGTGTAGCTGGACGAGACCACCTCATATCTTGTCAGTTCCTTTTGACCCAGTTGAGAGGAAGCCAAGGCGCTTCTTTTGAGCCATCAGTCGTCATATTCTGACGGTGGAATCTGCCAGGGCGCACCAGACAACCTGGAAGTAAGCAACACTTGAGGAAGGACATTTGGGTTTCCAGGCAGCTTTCCAAATCAGATCTGGGGAAACCCTTCCGACCCAGTACAAAGGAGACTAGGGCACACATTTTGAGACAAACATCATCAGATTCCATCGGTGGAATCATCAGGGCACATTGTCGTAGCCCAGGAGGTGCGCAACCCCCCAAGGGATATCATCTGGGCTTCATCTAGAGCTTTAGTGAGCTGATCTTCAGTCCGACAGATATCAGGAGGAGTCTAGAAGCCAGGGCGCATAGTTTGAGACAGTTTTTAGGCCAATCGGTTGAGCATAGCCACTAGGGCGAGTATATCCTTCATTTGCAGCAACTGCAATGAGTTTCTGGAGCTGCATGTTGCCGATCTATCCGTGCATGTGCATATCTATTCATATCTTCTGACCACAGGTATTTTAGATTAGTTGCATTGTATTCCAGTGATGATCCATGAGATCTAGCCGATGATTAATTCTTTGCTTTCAACATATCATTGGCATTTCCTGCTTTTTTCCATATAATACATTCTATTGAATTGTGTTGGTTCCTTATTTTGCACGCATCATATATACTGCTCAAACCATTATTTATATGACACACATGCGAAAATCACCAAGCATGTTAAACAAATAACTAAAACGCATCCAGAAACCCCTAGAGTATCAGATCCGAGAGCCTAAACACTAGTTCAACAGTTCATATCTAGATCCACCGGATTTGGGATATTTCTCAACACAAGTGCTAAACTCTCGGAGAATCCCAGAATTCCAGCCAAAATAGTGCATGCTAGCTCTTAACCCTCAAGATTTCCAAAGGTGGAAATCTAGGGGTTAACAAGTATCGATGTTTGATATACGACTTGACATCTTATACATCTTATATTGCAGTTCTATTTTCATATTTATGTGACAATGTGTTTGTTTGATGCTAATGTTGCTTTAGAAGTTTAAAAAATTGAAAAAAAATGATTATTTTGTATTTTTTACAGTTTCATGATAATTTCGATATTTTCCTCGATATTACCAATAATTTCAATTTTGGATCCCCGACGATAAATTCCAAATAACAATAAATGCAACATTGCTTGATAGATTCTCAAGCTATTGAAGTATGCATTTTAGAGGTATAAGAATATTTACTAGAAGCTATACACAACGGAAATAAGAGTTAAGGTAGTTTGGAGTGGTTTAACAACTCAATCCTTGAGAACATCTCAATTTCCATTACTAGTAGCTGTTTATGGAAACCTCTTGCTTTATAAATGGAATTTAACTGGATGCCTATGGGTTGATAGTGGAAAATTTTTTGTCTTTGAGGAGAAAGAGCCTTGTTATCTCCTTCTTTTATGATTCCTCAGAACATCATGGACTGATTCCTTCAAGTATTTCTGTATTAGTCACTAGCACCAGACCCAAAATCGTGTGGGGGTTGACCTTAGGAATATGTCTAGTATTCATGTTTAGTTGTTTGGGATTTGTATATTGTTGAGATCACTTGATTTGATTTTATTATTTGTAGTGTATACCAATATTGCAAACATCATGTCAGTGAATATATTGCCGAGGGTCCGGTAAGAAACTTATTGGCAACATCAGGGAAAATATTGGAAAAAGATCGGCAAACTTGAAAAAATACAAAAGTATTCATGTTTTTCAGTTTTTTAAACATCTAAAGCAACAACAACATCAAATAAACACAATGCCACATAAATATGAAAAGAAAACTGATATATAAGATGTTAAAGATATGACCTCAAACACTTAGTCAATAATAGATTTCAACCTCCTATAGTTATTCACCAATAAAGCAATGGAACCACATGCAATTTACTGGAACTATGAGTAGAAATACAAGTGACTAAGCAATCTGAAATTATAGCGGCGAAAATATAAATAAACAGCAGAAACATTCACCGCATTTGACACAGAAAAATTCTGGGCAATGCCCCTGGAAAAACCTAGAAGGGGAAAACGAGTCAAGGAGATTGTTCTTATTGAGCTCAAGGGAAAATTCTGAGTTTATAGCAGCAATTTATATCAGCATTAAATACACAACACTTATCTCACAAAATCAGCCCAACAACACCTCGGTTTCTGTGCCAAGCTTTGCTGTCTCGTTTTTTGTGCAACTGTATGGACTGATACAACAGAAAAACCAGCAGACAACCTCGATTTGCATGCCCAGAACTGACTGTATCGTACAGTACTCTGCTGTATGGTTTTCTCTTAGCCAAAACACTTCAAAAATCATGCAAAACATCAATAGTAAGGCTGCCTTGATTTCTATGCCTTAACCCAGCTGTATGATCAACAATAAATGCTGTACGACCCACCTTTAGGTGCTGTACGGTACTTCTCTATATTTAATGTTGAAATCTCCTTGGGTGCGTGCCAATCCTCCTTTGCTGCTACTCTTTTCCTCAGCTCAAGCTCTCTTGGAAATCGTGCCTCTTCAACTTCCACTCAAGCTCTCCTCAAAAGATGCACCCCACCTCTCCTCTACTGCTCCTTTTATTATTCATTAATGAGTAACTTCCCTAACCCTTGGTCTTCCATTGAGAGAGACGGTCAATATTAGATCTTGACCTCATGAGATCAACAGTCGCGGCTTAATCATCCGTTGAGTTCACTTAAATCACTTAAGTGACCCAAAATTCATAGTCACTTTTTACTCATTAAATATTAAAAGGCTCAACTTGACTTTATAAAATCACTTTATAAAGTCATTTTATAAAAACACTTTATAAAGTCACTAAAGAGAAATATGCTCGGTCACTTCTACATGCTCGGCGTCGCCAATACAGAAGTAACTTTGATCTACAAAAATCTAACACTCCCTGTTAGCGAGGGAGGTACTTCTAGAGCCTCCACCTGGATCTGTTTCCAACCCCATCATGTTCTCTGTTGTTGTATCCGCTTCCTCTCCATTGGAAGCCTCTGCTCCCTCTGAACTCGAAGCATCTCCAGCTACCTGCACTGAACTCTGATCAAGAGACCTACTCATCCAAGGTCCTCTCTTTGAAACCTCACCACTGTCAGACTCAGGCTCCAGCCACCCACTGGATCCAACTACAGGCTGACCAAACACTTTGTACAATCTCTCCGACTGGACACCAAGCAACACACTTGTGTCAGAAGAGATTCCCTCTGGATATAGGTGCACTAGTCCTTGAGAGAACACAATCCCACATCCATCTATCTCAAAAGACTACACAGAGAGCAAGTTCACCGATAGTTCGTGTTGAATTTTGGTGTACCTTGGGAAGTGGTCCCCTTGTGGTTGTGGGTCTTTAACCACAAGAGGGAAATGTTTGACTCTTTGTACCTTGTACTTTATGTCTAATTTCACATTAACTTCATCCTAAGTAAAAATTGTGAAATTTGTCACTTAAGGCAAAAGTGACTATTAATTCACTTTGTTGGTGAATTAGGAGACATAAAGAAAACTTAGGAAACTTAACCAAAAGTGGGTTTCTAAGTGAGATACTTGAGATGAGATCACACCCATGGATTAGAGATGGCTAGAGTTGATCGTAGCCATTGATATCTAGGTTTGGCTAAGGATGGCTTATGAGGGCGCATAGGGCCAAATGGAGGCTCATTGTTCCCTTGCTCACTTGGAGAGTTTGGTTAGGAGGAAGAAGTGGAGAATGGAGGCATTGATGGAGCTAGCTTGGGCACACTCATTCATGGAGGGTGCAAGGAGGCTTGAGGCTTCATTGTTTGTGTGTTAGTGCTTTTGCTTGGTGGAGGGCACTCTTGTGGAGAGAGGGCACAAGCTTGCAAGCACTAGGTGGAGTGGAGCTATTGCAGATCTGATTGGTGCAGGTTTGAGGCAGCATACAAGTGGAAAGTTGTGCAAGGGTTTCTCAATCAGCCAAGGGAAGGTCATGTTGATTTTTCATAAGCATTAGGTTAAGCATGAAGTTCATTCCATTTTATCATTTAACCATAACCATAAATGCCGCAGCAACCAAGATCAAAAGAAGAAGCACCATGCACAAGAACACAAAATGTATCCTGGGAAACCCTTCTCAACAAGGAAAGAAAACCCACCCAAATCCTTTGCTATAATCTTCAAGAGAAAGACCTTTGCCACCAAGAAAGACCTAGCACACAAGAGGGTGCTCAAACCCTAGAACTCTAGTGCCCAAGAGAGGTGCGCACCTTTTGCCAAAGAAGTGTACTCGCTGAAATTTCCAAACTCACAAAAAGATCTGTTTCTACAAAGGAAGATTTCCCTTTACTCATATTAGACTTCTCCTATTAACTGAAGTGTCTATTGGCACAACAGGGCTGACCTCTCTAAGGCATAATATATTTATTATTATTATTATTATTATAATTAATATTAATTATCTTTTACATTTATTATTAACCATATTAAGGTGGGGCTGACCTTTACCCTTTACATAACAATTAAGGTTACAGGTAGGTTTGACTCTTGAACAGTATATAGCAAAGGATCTGATACACACATTAGTGCTCATCTACTAGGGTCACATCCATAGGGATGTCATAGCTCTGATTCACTTGCATTACACAGAAGAACTAGGTCTTCACACGTTCACCTGTGATCGTCCACATGCACGTCCTCTCTATAGATCTGCTTTCCCACTGCCACCGACGGGAGAATCATCTGGAGTCTTCTCGTCAACTCTGTTGTTCAGACTCCAGAGGAGGCTAATACATCATCTTCATTTCTGTTCTCATGACGATGCACCCAACACTTTGGGATTTCACACGTTCACCTTGTGCTCAGCCACATGCACGTCCTAACTCCACAGATTTCTTTTCCACTGGATAATCATCTGGAGTTCTTCTCAACTCTCGGAATGGAGGAGGTCATCTCTACGTTCCCAGCTCTGTCTCAGGTAGGAACCATGTACCCTTCTTAGGGGATTTCTCTCAAGTTTGTAAGCCAAGAGAAAGACTTCACATAGCTGCACTGATCCACACCTCACAGGTTTGTAAGCCGAAGAATGTCTCACATAGCTGCAATCATTAACAGGTCAAGGGCGCACTAGTCATCTAGCTTGGGAAATGTTATCCACCAATTTGCACAAGCTGGATTTTTTGAAGAGCCGCCAAAGAATGAGCAATCAGTGCTCATATATGCAGAGTTCAGAGTTCAACCGGTCTTATGAAAGACCCCATTTTATTCCGCATTTCCACCATTGTAATAAATGTCCTAAGTATGAGATATTGTAAAAGGCTATTGGCCACCTATGACTAGGAGTGAGTACATACTTTGGAGTGTTTTTTTCTTCTTGTTAATTATTTTTTCTGCTTGCCTTAGTGAGCGATTAAATAATTTCTAAGTTTTTTCACTTAGAAGACTAGTTGTAGAGCTGAAGTATGTACTGGCGATCAGGTCTTGCCATGGAAAATCCAATGTCTAGTGTCTAAATGTATATGAGCTCATACTAGGACATATTGATTTAGTCATTTGGAAATTGCGGCTAGGTTTGATAGGTTTTTTTTAAGTTTTCAGTGAATTAATTAAATTCCCGCAAAAATGGAATTTATTAATTCTAAGTCAATAAATTGTAAAAATATGGCATCAAACATTGTCAAATGCCATATTTGCAGTCGTTTTCCAGTCGAGAATATCATGTAAACCCCTATTTCCCATCTTTCGAGGCAAAAAAGTGATTATTATCACTAAAAAAACAAAATTACTCGAAAAATACGGAAAAAGGGGTAATTAAATTAGTCTCCTAGATTTTAGGTGAACTGGGTAACATGTTTGAAACATGTTTTTTCATGTCCCCAGTTGATTGGAGGCCTTGGGCGAGTTTAACTAAGGTAGGGTCGACTTGGTTGAGATGACATGGCCTTAGGGGAAGATCCCAATGTGGGAACTCGACCCCACATCCTAGTTGGCGCTTTCCTAGAGCATGGGCGCATATCCCTATGGCCCACGCATTCCATAACTACCCCTCACTCCCACTCTCACCCACCACTCCACTTCACTTCCCTTTACCTTACACCACTCCACCTACACTCCACTCATCCCTAGCACATCTATCCATTCACTAGTGCGCCACTCCCTCATCACCCACGCTTCTCCTAAACCCTAACCCTAACCCTAGCGCATGCCTACCTAGGAATTGTCATCCTATTTGCTATATAAGAGAGGTGACCCCTCCTTCCTCACTAGTTAGAATTCGTGGGAAGAAGTATTGTATTGTATCAATGCTATTTGATTAAGGAATAAAAGACTTTGGAGCTCTACGTGGTGTCTTGTGCAAATGTGTGGATGATCTTCTCCCTTCATGATGCTTTGAGTATGGTAAACTTATCTTGCTTGCAACTATTACTTGTTCATTTGATAAGATATTAGTAAACTAGTTTGTCTTGCTAATTCTTATTTCATCACAATTCAATCTATGAATCCATGTTATTGTTTTAATTGCATGCTTTCAAGGTTTATGTGTAAGATATTTTAACGGTTTTCTTGCAAGGGTACCTTAAGTTTGCAAGGTCTCTACTTTGGAGGAGTGGAAGGTTCTTGCTTGAACTTCTTGCACCTTCAATTGCATCCAGTGGAAGGTTTCCCCTCTTCAACACATCAGTTGGACTCCATCACCCAAGTTCCTGGTTTCAAATTATCTTTTTCCCCTTCTCTCTCAAATTTTTATAAGAAAAATTATCATTCCCTTTGGTTTTCTGTTGCATGCAAGGATTTAGCTAATCTTAAAAGTATAAATCTGTTCTATATCAGTTGCATGCAGTTTCTAAAAGCTAGATCTGAAGTTTATAAAAAGAATTTCATCTCTTTGCCAAGTTCTAGCCTAAATTTGTCTCTAGTTAGCCTTTAATTTCTTAGTATTTTTGAGGCTAGTGGTAGGCAAGTTTTTTACACAGTTTTAAAGTATAAATCTGCAAGTCTTAGTTGCTTTTCTTTGCTGATTGAACATCATCCTAAAAGATCCTAAGGAGGTTAGCTATCTAGCTCTCACTCCTTAGTTATTTTCTCCTGCTTTAGTATAATTTAACTTAGCTTTTTCCACAAAAAATTTGGGTTGACCAAAGACACTTTTAAAGTGTTTTTGGTCATCTTTTGCATTTGATTGTTTGTTGTTTTATCGTAGATATAACAGGTACAAAAGGAGGTTGTGTTGAAATTTTGAAGTTTAGCCTCTTCCAAGACCCTCCCGGTGCTCTCGGGAGCTTTGTATTTCAGTTTCTTTCTTGAAAAAAACTTTGTAAACACTTGATCTCTCAGTATAAAGATCAAGTATCTCAAAAAAGAAAGCAGTTGTTTCTCCTGCCCCTGGGGGGAAACTGGTGTCTTTTGCTTTATTTTGCTTTTTGGGGTTGTGTCCCGTTTCATTGGTTTTATTTAGTGTTTCATGCATAAACAAACTAAAATTAACTCATCTCATTAAATCAAAGTTTTAAAATCAACTGCAAGTTCTAGGTTTGCTTATTATTAGTTTCATTTTTTTGCAAAGTTATTGGAATAAACCCCAATTGTTCAAATCTCGTATGCAAGCCCGTTGTCACGCTCAAGTGCTTCGATGACCCATAAACGATTTGAACAGTGCATGCTAGTATAACTAGGACAATCAAAAAGTGACATTATTCATCTAAGACCTCTACCCTAGGTGGAGTGTGTCAAGTCAAGGTGTAACTCGCCTCGTTGGACCTGCGACACACCTGGTCGATAAGTCTATAAGATTGACGAATAACGCACAAAGAGGCCATATTCACTTTGCACACAAAGAGTGGGGACCCCGACTTTAATCCCCACTTCGCGGTCTCAAAACCTTTCTAATAATGCCCAAATCTCTTAATTAAAATACTCAAGATAAAATTAACGCGACACTTTCATCACATCACATTTATTGTTTTATCTGGCACTGGTCTTTCATGCTTATCTATTGATGCAAAGCTTATCTTTATGTTTATGTGATGAACGCTCATGGTTGGTTTCACACTCGGTATCCTTTTTGATCAAACTTATGTTGTGTTGATATTATCTTGTGTTCAAAAAATATAAACTCCTAGAAATAAGTGCTTTTACTTTTTTAGTTTATAAAAGCCTTAGATTATTTTTCATAGGGACTACCCCCCTTGGCTTCACTAGGAGTTGGCCTAGACGGAGGAGTTGAGGATCAGGTGACAACACCTTGAATCGAAACTTGCCCCCAAGGACACACCAAGTGGATTGAAAGGTTTCTTCCACGTTATCCCATGTGTGTATTAGGACAACAACATGAAACAAAGAGGAAGGGAGCACTTCTTGGGTGCATTTCTCAAGGATCTTGCTAGCAGAGCTTGAGAGGAGCTTGCTATGTGTACAGGTTCCTTTGTATTTACTTCTTTGTTGTATTCTTTGCTTGAGACACTCCATATATATACATCTATCCTAAATTGGTTTTCGCCAGGGGGGTTTTGTCCAGGGTCATGTTGACCAAAAATTACTTGTGTTCAAATTTCATGGATTATTAGTTTTATATCAGCATTAGGAGCTTGTAAAGATCCTAGAGTGTTATTTGTTTTAAGGTATTTGCATGTGCTAACATCAATTACGAAAACACTTGTAAGGGCACCTTAAAAGAGCATCTAATCATCAGTTAGAGGGAAGAATTTTGGGCAGAAATTTAAGACATGTTTGCTGTCCTAAAACAACAGCAAAGACAACTTTGATTACTCAAACTTACAACCCAACAATAGGTCAAAGACAAACCTGTTGGGAAGCCTTCTAGTTCCTCGAAAATCTACAGTTCAAGAACATATGATACCTTGGCCAACTACAGATACCCTGCTGACTCCAGTTGGAATTTAACACTTCCAACTCCCTTCATAGCTAGAACATGTCTGGTGCTAACCACACAACCCACATAGCTGTCTGAGACGATCTCAGAAAAACTGAAGAATATAGACCTCATCCCTGCCATGTGCCGAGAAACCCCACTGTTCAAGAACCATGCAAGAGTACCTGTACACCCTAGGCAACCGGTGCATGCAAGACAAGCCATCAGGGAAAACTCCTTCTCGAACTTTTCCGTGAACTCCTTCACTTCTGCTGATGTTGCTGTCTCAACATCCTTCTTGCTTCTCTTCTTGTTCGAACATTGGCCTGCATAATGCCCCAACTTATGACATGTAAAACATCTCACCTTGCTCATGTCCTCCTTCTCGCCATGAGAGGACTTCTTCCCTCCTATAGCTTTCTTGTCCTTCTTCTTTGCTAAGAGGGCAACATTCTCCTCATTCTCCTCACCCTTTGACTGTCTGCAATATAAATATAAAACTTTTAAAAATAATATGAAAATTAATTTCCAGATTGCATTATTGGGCATTGCATTTTCATTTCATACTTTATTTATTCAATTTTCATTTTTTATTTGCAAATCTGAAAAATA